>VZQC01012976.1:1980377-2170548 GCA_009823505.1 Rhizomys pruinosus
CCCTCTCCCGCCCCTCCCACCCCTCCCGGTTCACCATTTCAGTCAGTTTTCTGATGCAGTCTTTCTGTTGTTGTTCTTTTAATATGCATCCCTCTCCACAAGAGATATTAACAACTGGGTTATTGATGCTAGCATCCAGAGACGAGGGACACCATTCATTGCTTGTTTTTCTGGGACTGTGTTACTTCACTTAATATAATATCTTCTAGCTCCATCCATTTACCTACAGAGTTCATGATGTTGTCTTTCTTTACTGCTGCATAGAACACCATTGTGTACATGTACCACATTTTTTTCTATTCACTCGTCAGTTGAGGGGCATTTGGGTTGGTTCCAGCTTTTTGCTATTGTGAACAAAGCTGCAAAAAAATATAGCTGTGCATGTATTTCAGCGGTAAGATGAGTCTTGTGGGTATATACCCAGGAGTGGTATGACTGGTCAAATGGCAAGCTCATTTTGACTCTTCCAAGGGTTCTCCACACTGCTTTCCATAGTGGCCTTCAGAATTTTATCTTTGTTTTGGGCATCTAGCATTTTGACTATGATATGGAGTGGGGAATTTCTTTTCTGATCTTGTCTATTTGGAGTCCTATGTGCTTCTTGTATTTGAATGGGTTTGTCTATTTTTAGTTTGGGGAAGTTTTCATGTATTATTCTGTTGAAGATCTGATCAATACTATTCTCTTGAGATTCTTCTCCTTCCTCTATTCCTATGATGCAGAGGTTTGATCGTTTCATAGTGTCCCATATTTCCTGGATGTTCCACTTTTGTGTATTTTTAAATTTTTCATAATCTTTATTTGAATTTTTTAGTTGCTCTGTGTTATCTTCCAGATCTGATATTCTTTGTTCTGCTTCCTCCATTCTATTTCTGAGGTTTTTTCCTTTCCTTTCTTCTTGATTGGATGAGTGTCCTATTTCCTTTTTTATTTCATTCTTTGATTTCTTTAATATATCCATTTCCTTTTTGAGTTTCTCAGTCTCTTCTTGGTGCTTACTTCATTGGTTGGCTTCCTTTTTCAGTGTTTCTACTTCCTTAAAGTGTTTGTTTTTTTCTCTCTAGTTATTTCTGGAATTTGTCAATCCCTTCCTTTAGTTCTTTTCGAAGTTTGTCATTGTATTCCTCTAGGTCCTTTTTGAGTTTTTCATTCTCTCTCTTTAGTTCTCTGAATTCTTCTTTATTTTCTTTAATTTCTCTGCTTAGGTCTGCAATTATTCCTCTAAGGTCTGTTTCTGGGGTCACCTCCAGGGGATCCCATTGTACCTGTATCCTACAGGGTTGGTAGAGCTTGGTGTGGAATTATCCTGCACCTTTCCCATGTTGTCCCTTGTAGTGTCCCTGGCATGTGGGTTTCCCTTTTGTGATTCAAATCACAAATGCCTTTTCAGTGTGTAGAAGGCTGAAAGCTTGTTTGGTTTTGCTTTCCTCCTTCTGATGATTTTTTTTCCCTTTTTCCCCCCTCCTTGTTTATGCCTTGTTTATGGAGTGTTGACTTGTCTAGGCATTACTCCCTCCGCCCCCCACCAACACCTGGAATTGAGGAGAGAGTATCCAGTGGATATTTTTAGGAGAGCCCTCAGAACAGGAAAGGAAGAGTGACTTAGACTTCCAATATATAAACAAAAGTGAAAGCCTGAAAAAAACCTAGACAAGTTGGCGGCGGGGGGGGGGGTGGGTGGTGGTGGTGCAGGTAATGCCTGACTTAACGTGCCTGGAGTAGTGCCGGGCTGCTCCAGGTGATCCTAACAGGTCTGGAACCTGAGCCCCCAACACACGACCTCACTATGGCACCTGAGCCAGACCCAAAACCAGGACCTCTTCTGGCTGCAGTCACCACAGTCTGCAAGGGCTTAGGGCTCTGATCTAGGCCCACCAGCCACCAGCCCCTGTGCCAAAAACCAGCAAGTCAATTGTCCAGCACCATGAGAGTCAATCTGTCCTAAGTTTTTACCTGCCTGGAGCAGTTCTGGGCTGCTCCAGGTGATCCTAGCAGGTCTGGAACATGAGCCCCCAACACATGACCTCACTATGGCACCTAAGCCAGACCCAAATCCCTCTTATTTTTTTATTATTTTTTTTTACATACCTCGTCTCTTCCAACTTAGATGACCTAATTCATGTATCCATCTTTTTTTACTCTTTGTATTCTCCAACTATATAAGTCTCACAAAAGCAAAAGGAATTTTCGTATTATGAATGAAAATGATGTCATTTGAAGAACCACAGATGGAACTGGAGATCAGTGAATACAGTGAAGCCATCCCTGAATGACAGAGATTGCATTTTTATATGTGTATGTATATAAATAATATGCACAATGAAAGCCAAGTGGACTATTTAGAGGGGATGGGGCCATGGGAATGGATGAGTCATGGGTGGGAAAGACATGTGGAAGTTTGAATAGGGGCAAAGTACAATGAAGCACAAAGTGTTGTACTGAAACCCATGACTTCATTCATCAGGTTAAAAGAGAAAAACAAAATAACAAAAACCCATGACTTCACTCATCATATTAAAAGAGCAAAACAAAATAACAAAAACAAAGGTTTTCTTTCTTTTTTTTTTGGCTAGGTCTCAGAGCCAATGATAGTAGCTGAGATGAGGAGTCCGTTTGTGTGCTGTTGAGCCAAAGCACATTTAATTTTTTTAATTATTTTTATTTTTTTGTGTATGAGTGTATTGCCTGCAAGTAGGTAGGTGCACCAATGTGCAATGCCCACAGAGGTCAGATGAGGGTGTTGGATCTCCTGGAACTAGAGTTATAGATGGTTGTTAGCTACCATGTAGGTGCTGGGAATCAAACCCAGGTCCTCTGAAAGACCAGTTAGTGCTCTTAAACACTGAGCCATCTCTCCAGCCCTTAGGATAGACTCTTAACAACTAGAGCTCTAGCTAGAGCTCACAAAAGCTTCGATTTCAGGCATTGGAACTAGAGCCATGTCATTGAAGATGCTTAGGCGGGGCAAGCCTGACAGTGAGGTTGTAGACAGAATCTGAGAACTGGTTGGTAATTAACTATATTTTGATCCTTTGTAACACTGCTAAATATAGTTTATCATAATCTAACATTACTAATACCATGTTTATGCCATTTCTTTTTATTTTTTGTAATGCTGACAATTAAACATAGGGTCTCAGATATGTTAGGAAAGCACTCTACCCCTGAGATGTATGCTTGCCTCACCATATTTAGAGGCCTGGATCCTCCTGTTAAGATCAAAGACCAATCCACTGATAATAAGTCACTTAATTGCTTCATTAGTTAGATTTAAAAATAATGTCTGATCATTAAATATTTATCATTGGCTTTTATATATGCTGATTATTAAATTCTGTAACAGCTTAACTATTTCACCAATTAAGTATATTTTATTAATTAAAAATTAAACTATCCTGGTTTATTTCAGATAAATCACACCATCTTAAACTTGGCTCTTTTTTTTTTTTAATTTTCAGATAGTCATGCTCTGTAGCCCAAGTTGGCCTGGAATTCACCACATTGCCCAGCCTAGAGGGCTGGAATCACAGACAAGAGCCAGCAGGCCTGGTGTACACCTGATTTTTAGGGTCCTGAAAACATAAGTCTAGACAGTAATCACTCCTGTGGCATTTTACATAATAGAAAGATGTTAGAAATTAGAAGTACAAATTGCACTAACACAATAAAAACAAATTATAAAGCTGGATTGTGTTCTTTTACATATTTGATTTAATGAATGGTCTCATGACAGAGAGTCCTTTGTCACATCTTTTTTAATTTCAGAACACTTCAATTAAGTATCTCTTCCAGTGCTTGCATGAGCTACGAGACTTAGCACTTTATGTCCTTTCAGAAATACTGAGCTTTAAGTACTTTTGTGCTCCACCTAATCAAAAAACTTCCACATTTCTCTAATATTAACAGTGTTTTGTCGGGGTTTTAGGATTTCACTCTTCTACTTTGCTTGCTGTCTTCACCCCAATTCCAATTCTTCTATGTTGAACATTTGCATGACATGCATTGTATGGAAAGACAAGTGCCTACAGTTTTAATGATGTGGGTTTTGAAATGTTCAAGTGTTTTAAATTATTCATAGTTTTTTGGTATGTGTATATGTTTGTGTGTATTTATATGCACATATGTGGGTATGTGCATGTGTGCATCTTCCTTAATTCTAGTTAGTCAATTCCAGAAACCTACTCCTAGGCTGTGCATAATATAAATAGGTCTTTGAAGCATTAAGTCCACAGATGAGTGGCACTGTTAGGACTTGTTTATGGTATTTCAATGATGATTCATAAGTATGTACTTATCTCTCCAAATCATCAAATTATATCATTAAATGTAGTATTTTAGATGTCAAGCATACCTCAATAAAGTGAATAAACATAATTCAGTGTTATGAAGGGTCTACCAAGAGTTCACTAGTTAGAATAAGGATTATTAGACATATTCTTTAACTTGGTAAAATTATTGGGTCCAGGATGCATAGATTGGCTAGAGGGATTGTAAAGCCTCTAGTAAAGCCTCTGTAAAAGTCTCCCTTCACAAAAATTTTCAACATTAGAATAAAATCTTGGTCCTGGGAATCCATCCAGGCATGATAGATATTGCTGCACTGCATTCTGTCACGTGACTCCAACTGAAGGTTGGCTAAACCCTATTTCTAGGTTATTGCAGACCTGTCTCAAGAAAGCTTTTCATTCAGTGCCTTGTGAGAGTGCATCAAAGTAATGTCATCCAACCCGCATAATTTGTGAAATGATTCTTTTTAAACTTTATTTTATTTTTTTGACCCACTGTCTCATGTGTCCCTCATAAGCTTCCAACTCCCTAGGTAACTGAGGATGGATTTGAACTACTGGACCCTCTGCATCCCCCTCTTGAACAGTGGGATTTCAGGTGTCTACCACCACACCTGGCTTATTAATATTTTTAAATGATTTACCAATGAACATTTGAATATCTGACCAAATATACCTAGAGACCACTGCTGCAGGAATTTGACAGTTGGTAACAAAGCCTGCGAGTAGTCAAATCTGTTATGTAAAATGGCAAAGCTTCTGCACTTTTTTAAAGAATGTATCTTTCATATATTTTATTTTAAAAGGTTTATTTTCATTTTTATTCATGTGTTTCTCTCTCTCTCTCTCTCTCTCTCTCTCTCTCTCTCTCTCTCTCTCTCTCTCTCTCTCTCCACACTATGTATGTGTCAGTGCCTTTAGAGGTCTGAGAACAGCCCTGGACCTGGAATTATGGGCAGTTATAAGTTGCCTGACATGTTTTAAACCTTATAACACCCTTTTATTTGGTGATTGACCATTTAAAAAAGTCATATGCTCAAGTAATTATATTTGTTGTTTCAAATATATGTACACATGTATCTTTATGCCAAAAAAATAAGTTGCCTGAAAGAGGTTCTGGGAACTGAACTCGGTCCTCTGAAAGAACAGTATGTACTTTTAAAGGCTAGCTATTTTTCCAGCATCCCTTCTGTCTATATTAAATCATCAGTAAATTACCTACATCTTCTAAGGCAATGTAAATGTTATGTTGTTAGTTGCTAAATTGTTTTAATTAGGAAACAATGACAAGAAAAAACTTGAATGTGTTCAGAATAGACAAAATTTTTTTCTGAATATTTTTATTATTAGTTGTTGAATTCACTGATGTGAAACCTCTGGATCCAAAAGAGAGGTCTAGTTTACCTTCATGTAGCTACTATCATTCAAATAACTTCTATCCCAAATATGTAATTGAGTGAGGGTCATTTAAAATTTAACACTTCATACCTATGTAGATGTTATTATGAATGGTGATTATATGTGTCCTACTCAGGCCATAAACCCGTAAACAGAAATATTATTGCTACAAAGACAAATCAGCCAATTTTTAAAAAATCAGTAAAAGACTCAACTAAGTAAATAACAGTAAAACATGTAACTCTGTTTTTGTATTTCAATGAGGTTTATATATTTTATTAATTTTTTTGTGATTGTACAAAACATTGGACTTTATTATGACATTTTCACACACATGTATCATTGTACTTTGCTCAAAATATGTTTAGATGAAGAAATATAATTTCATTTGTCTGAATAATTGAATTCATTTATTTGAACAATGACCTTGAAGAAATACCAAAGAGTGATATTTCTTTGGAGGATTCCTTTGCAAGATTATGTTTTTTAGTTATTGGGATCATCTAAAATGAAAATAATTTTACTCTAAGACTTAAACCCTTCTTAGTTTTTTTTTTTGTAGTACAAATGTTCTTTATTCTCCTGAAATACAGCTAGCATCTCAACCAACATCTGATGTCCCAGGCAAACCGGCTTCTACAGAACCCTGTGCTTTGACCCTCTAGAGTTCCTGCATGGAGGTTCTCTTCTATAAAAGAGGCTCTTTTTGTCTTTATTTTCCTAGGACATACTTTATTTTCTTTTCATTAAAACAGTCCTCAAGACACCTCCTCATGCCATCTTCCTAGACAAGGCCCGCTTAAGTTGAAGCTCAATTTAATCTAATTATTATTTTTTATTTTTATTGATGCTTTGTGTGTTTCATACATCATTTTCCAATTCAGTTCAGGCATATTTCCCTTTCCCTTCCCCTCCATCCCACACCACCCCATCCCAGATCATGCATTCTGCCATAACTGTCCTGCATCTTTCTCTAAGTTTTTTTCATTTTTTAGCAATAAGTGATAATTTATGAGTACAAGCATCCCTCATGTAAAACCAATTTGCAGGCTGTTGTGCCCAAACCCCCACAGCCCCACCATTCAGCGGGGGAGGGGGCTTATATGTTCAATCAAGTTGATCAAATGAGTGTCCAAACTATATTGCTGTAGTTTCACCATTCACCCAATCACAGCCCTTACATTCTACCACGCCCCCTCTTCCGCAGATTGTTCCCTAGGCTTAGAAAAGGGGCACAGGTGGATGAGAAGCAAAACAGTTTACTTTCTCTGGAGCTGTTGTCTTGGACTCTGGTCAGTTCTGGCTGTTTCCTTTCATGGGCTGACAGTTTGTCCAGGAATAACCTTTCGATCCTACTAATGAAGCACATGCAATTAGATATATAGGTATTTAAACAGCACTAATAGTTATGGTAGGTTACTTTGGTGTAGACACATATGTTTGGATGGTATGTTAATCCATGAATTACATTTTTTTTCCTGTTAAATATGACAGGGTCTTACTGTGGTTTATAACATCTCCTAACCTGTAGAGGATGTAAGCTTGTGGCATCAGCCATGGGTTATTCCTCCAAGGAGAGAGCCAATAGCCAATTAAATTTGTTATATACAGGCATATGGCTGCCTCTGCTGCACAGCATTTCCAGGCAGGTGAGGTGTAGTTGGTGCTGATGGTGGAGTCTTGCTTGACTCAAGGAGACCTGTATTTGCTTTATTGGTTTAGTGGCCTTTGGTAACACTCTCTGGTATTCTAGAGGCCATCCATACACTTGCATGTGTGGTCTCAATACATCTTTCCCATGTTAATGTCCGGTCTTCGGCAGCATGGCCTTATTGCCTCTCTTCTTGCAGGTATCCCAGTTTAGAGGCAAGGAGCCTTTACCTTTTGTGGGGGCTTGGATCCCCTGGCCAACATCTCCTGGGTAGAATAATCCATTGCTGATGTCAGAGCTCCTGTATTGATATATTTTGCTTAAGTGCATAGCTTAAGGACTTTAGTATTATATTTGTTTCTGAATAGAGAATAATCCTTTTCACAGTTCCTATGTCTATTAGTCAATTAAAGAAGGCAGTTTTACCAGTTTTATAAGAGATTACCTCTATAATAGTTGTCTCCAATTTACAGTTGGAGAACGACCTCATCATCATATTTCTCCTTGTTCTATGGTTGGGAGGCAAGAAAGTCTCTCGTATTAAAACCTTTGCAGCACCTAGAAGGTAAGTTTCATTAGGACTCATTATAAATAGTTGTTACAAGTAGGATCCACAGAAGGGTTTGATGTTTGTAGCAATCTGAGGCTTTTTTTCCTTTCAATGTTCAGACAGGTCAACCTTTCAGTTGGAATTTTCTGGTACATCCTACTCAATGCAAAGCTGTATCTTTTCTTTCTCAGCCATTGTTGGTGACATTTTGACCTGTTGGAACATACAAATATTTTCCTATAGCTAGTTTTAAGATTTGAATTGCAAAGTTTTTGATGAAAAGGTTTCATGCCTATCTGTACCCCCCCCCCTTTTTTTAACCCATGAGTCTCCAGAAGACAGTTGTATTATACATACCTATAGGGTGGAATCAAGGCACAGATTTCATCAAATTCACCCATGCTGTTTTGGGTGACTATATATGATTAATGACATGGGTGTATATTCGATTAATGCATATTTAATTGACATGAGTTCAACAAGTATCCAGTTTTGTGCAGACACTGTCTAAAGGATACATGGAGTTTTAGGACTTAGTAAAAGTAAATATGTGTATATTAAACAACATTGGTTTACAGGCTCTGATAAAAATGGTAATGCATCTGAGTTAAATGGAGATATAAATCGCTGTTGTCCACATTTGTTTCACATAAAATCTGTAGAACAATAACTTTGGGATTGGCACATACAAATGTTCTCTATAATTTCTGTTGTACAGTATCACTTTGTAGCATTCTCTTTCACCTATAAGATGATTTAACATAAAAATTAAGTTTGCTTCCCAAGTTAAACCCTTCTTAGTATTTGACAGGCTTGCTCATATAAGGCTTAAGAAGGTAGGTTCATTGGATGTTCAGAAAAGTAACAAGATGGGGAGGGAAACAGTGGCTCTTCAAATAGCTCAATAATATATGAAGAAAGAGAGGGAGAAACTAATGTCTGTGATGATGTGAACTGGAAATGGCTACAGAAGAAAGGTTTAGACAGCGAAAGAAACTGAACAATTTCAAGATACACCTGAGAGGAGGGGAGAGGTTGTAGTTGGAGAAAAGTTATCAAATCAAACCAAGAATCAAACCACAAAATCTTCCTCAGAAATGGACTTCACACTTGCCAGTGGGATGCGGCTAGCTGGAGATTGCTGTTGTCAGTGGCGCCCATGGCCATGGGCAGCAGGATGCAATGGTTTTTCCCTTTGTTTTTGTTTTGTTTATAGCCCTGGTTAGCCTGGAACTGGCTATGTAGACCAGGTTGGTCTCCAAAGCTCTGAGATCTTCTTGCTTTTGCCTCCTGAGGGATGGGATTAAAGGCATGCACCGCCATGCCTGTCAGGGTTTTCACATTTGAAGCCCCATTTCTGATGCTCATGTTTATAAGTGAGAAACTTTGAGGATATCTGTGGTCTCTGAAGAACATCTTCTCTGTTCATCAAACGTACATTTCAAATGTGGGGTCTTAACTTTAAGAGTCATCACTCCTTTTAAATGGATTCTAGCTGTGATTTAGTATTCCCCAGATATCAACCAAGCAATATGAAACAAACCAAAATAACAAAACCAGTTGCTTATAAACCCAATTTAGGAATAAATGTATTTATCAGCTAGAATCATACTGTGGAAAGACAGAAGCAACTCAGTGACTGAGCACGTGTTCAGAGATATTACTAATGCTTCCTTTCTTAAAATTCTGTGAAGAGGGCTGCAGAGATAGCCTAGCGGTTAAGAGCACTGATTGCTCTTGCAGAGGACCCGGGTTCGATCCCCAGCATTCACACGTTGGCTGAGAACCGTCTGTAACTCCAATTCCAGGAGAACTCCAGTTCCAGGGGAATCCGACACCCTCTTCTGACCTCCGAGGCACTGCACGACACGGGTGCACAAACCTACATGCAGACAGTACATTCATACACATAGAAAATAAATAAATAAAATTTAATGAAAAGAAATTCTGTGAAGAAAGTATGTCTCTCTACCTCACAAGCAATGGGCCCAAAGTAGCATTTATGGAACATGGAAAGTCCTCTGCAACTGAACGCTGGGTCTTGGTTCCTCTCCCCTGTGGGGTGTAAAGCCCTTTACTTTACAACTTAACAGGTATCACACCTATGGGAGAAGAACCTTGTCAAACTTGACCTTAGAAGATGGGACAATCATTCACTTTTTAGATCTGGTATGTTAAATTGTGAAAGGGATGGCAGTTGTTGATTGCTCTGTCTGTCATTGCTGCAAAATGCCAGTCAGACAAAAGTTCCATTGAAATGGGTCAAATGGGCCGTAGAGATAGAGCCTGAGCCTGTCATAAGCCAGGCGTGGAGTGGGTTCTGTGCCCACCCACCCACAGTGCAATTTTTGTTGATGTCAAAGACATCATACAGTGGGTGCAGCATCATGCCAGTCATAGAGCTCATGCACTAACGGAACTGTTAACTGTGACAATTCTGCATTCCGCCCCCCCCAAGAAAGTGCTAAAATCCAAAGTAATCAGCCAAATGAATTTTATGTTTATAGATGTGCAGCTTTTACTTGAGCACAAACAAAATCTCACCCCTCATACTGATGGGAACCGGGTTTGATTTTTCTACTCATTTCTGGGTTTGCTTTCCGAGGGGAAAAAATAAGAAGAAAGCAGGTTCATTCTCTTTCATCAAGGGTAGTGATTACAGGAAATCAAATCCAAAAGTTAATAATAGGAATTCATTGCTACAAGTATATATTGAATAGAGCTTATTCTTTCAACAAAGATGTATTAAGCACCTATTCTATGGAAATCCCTCTGAGGATACAAATATGAATTGGACAGGAATTGTGCCTTTGAGAATTCCGGAGTGAAAAAGAGATGAAGAAATTTACACAAATAGCTCTAATAGTGGGTAGAAATGAAATCAGCATCATAAAAGAAGCAGGGAATGAAACAGTAGCCTGTGTGGTATGCTTAGAGCTTAAAAGGCTTTGGTGCTCAAGCTCTCCAAGTAAGCATCCTGGCCATTGGGGATAAGTCATGTTGAATCTGTAAATCTATCCCAATAATACCAATTTGATTGTCTAAGACTGTGTGCAGACTGCTTAATTGATAGCTAGGGATAGATTATTATTACAATGAAAACGGCCATTATTGTAAGGTAGGATCATCAGGAAATGCTTCATGACAGAAACAAAGATTCAGAAGCAGGAATGAAGAAATGGCAGCATGGAGATAACAGAGATGGTGGGAACAACATTGATGGGAAAGTGATTTAACTCCAAGTGCAGAAACACTGGAGGAGGGAGAGCAAGTGCCCAAGAGCTGCTGGGACCACGGCTGCAGACGACATTGGGTGATAGAGACTTTAGACCAGTGAGTCTGTAAATTTACACACGGGCAACAGGTCGCCACCAGCCTGTCATCTGTTATAGAATGGTTTATGAATAAGGAGTTTTACACCTTTTCATAGTTGGTGAAAAATGAATAAAAATAAAATAATATGAAAGTAGTATTGAATTGAAATTTCACTGTTCATAGGTAGGTTGTTTGAAAAGTCTGAACCCATTTGTTTCATCACCTGCAGCTGGTGCAGAAAGTCCGAAGGGAGAGGCTGCAAGAGACAGCAGCTGCCTGCAGAGCAGACATCCACTGCTTCGTCCCTCACAGAGGACGTTTCCTGGTTCCTGGTTGAGAATCTCCTTGTAGGCAATGGGATTTCAATGGACTGTGAGCAGGGGGAGGGGGAATGAGGACGATGTTTGCAAAATTCAGACTTCTCAGATAGAAGCGGTCAGACTGGCCAGGAACCCAAGAGGCAAATTTGAAGAAAAACGATGCTGGACATTCCCACTTGCATACTGTCTCATCCTGGCAATACAAGTAAAAGTTTCTTTTCATTGTCTATCGTGCTGGGCTTCCATAAGGACATTTTTCCTTGAACTTCTGATCTTTCTGCCTCCACTTTCAGAGTGCTAGGATGAGAGCTGTACACCCTGCCCCCTCCCAGTTTGCGATTCTGGAGATTGAACCGAATTCTGTGCATGCTGGGTAAGTTCTCTACCAACTGATCTATCTCCCTAGCCTTCATAAAGATACTTTCATATAAGTATATTAACTAACTACCTTGAGCGTATATCTGTCACATAACTCCTTATCCCTCCCATATATAACAATCAAAACTAAACAGATTTTTCCATTAAATGTATCTTCCATGGGTAGAGAGAAGTATCAGCAGTTAAGAGCACTAACTGCTCCTGCAGAGGACCTGGGTTCGAGTCTCAGTACCCACATGGCAGCTAACAACCATCCACTTCCAGGGGATCTGATGACCTCTTCTGACCTCTTCCGGTACTGCATGACACAGGTTCACTTCCACACATGCAGGCAATACATTCATACACATAAAATGAATAAAAAAGATTTAAATGTTAATATATTCCATTTGTCAAAGAGTTACTGAGCATCTATTTATAGAGAGAAAGAAGGAATGGCTTTTATTGTTGCTGTTTTTATTGTTTGATTGTATTATCTTTGTGCAGATGTGGAGAGAGTAAATCCTAGTGGATGTTGTGGCCAAGCTGACTGACGCCACCAGGTGATGACCTCAAGCAGAGAGAGGAACTGGGAGATCTTCCAAAACTTGACTTTCCTGGCTTGTTTCCTTCTGCATAACAAGTTAGAATTACTGTTCTAGACAGATTGTTGTCTTTGGAGGCCATGCCATATCTTTCCTACCAGGGGGGCAAAAACTTTATATAGAGAGGATACTTACCTCTAAGTCACTGGAATAACCTTAGATATGGCATGAATATTTTGGGATCAGGATCTCACCTAACAAGAGGCCAGTACCTATCAGTGCATCTTTGTCCCAGCGTTAAATATTTTAGAGACACCAGATACGGAGGCAGCATTATTTACAGACTATTATCAGTAACAGCCAGAAGAAATTAGAGAAGGCTTATCAGGCAGAGGCACTTTGTTTACGATTGGTCATTAAAAAACTTATAATTGCTTTCTATACTTCTTGCAGTTTTTAAGTGCTGCTTTCCAATGAACAAATACCAATAATCCTAAGTTGGGCTAAATGGCACATCAATATTTATTATTGTACAGATATTTTTATTGCATATTTATAGCACAGTTGATGCAACACAAATGATTTCTCTGGGGATGACTTTTATATGTGGTGGATATTTTCTGATCTTCTGGACTTCAAATGTATCCAGTTGTAATGGTGAGTGCTCTGTTCTATGGAACCAGTGACTTGATTTTTGTTTTTGTTGTTGTTACTGTTGCTGTTGTTAATAGGATTATTATGCATCTTTTGGGAGAATAAACTTATTGTATTTGGGGGGGATGACTGGTGACCTGGGAAATAGTTTATCTAACTTGCAGAAATTAGCCCATGGTTTTAAAAGCTATTTAACTGACTCATTGCTGAACCTGCCTCTTACACATCATTTGACTAATGTCAAAGGTAATAGTCCTATTTACCTATCGCCGAGCTTCCATTTTCTTTTTCTCCTCTTATAAGCCCCCAATATCTGTTTTACAAGTGTCTTTAACCAGCACAATTTAGAGGAAAGTGGTCTCATGATTAGTTTTAGCATTTCCATACATGATATACCTTAGTAATCAGGTAACAGTTGATAAGAGTTGCCTCATTCATCTTGAAGGGAAGAGTAGGTAGTCCATACATGGGGGAGAGTGAGTTCTTTCTCATGTGGACAGGAACAAAGATATTTAGCTTAGGTGGTCACTGAGGCCATCGTTTGTGAACACTGAGTGGCATAGACATAAGGTGTATTTGACGCTGACACCAGAGAGAACTGGGTTCTTCTATGATGCCTGGAGGCCTCAGCCCTCAGTTATAGGCACCAACACTGCATCATAGTCTGACCAGGAACCACAGTATTGCAAAGCTTGTGACCAAAGCATTCCAGTGGGTGGTGAAAGTTCCTTGGAACTGAGCTTTCTCCTGTTGTCATGGCTGCCTTATAATAGGCACTTTATTGTGCTTGCCAATTCATGTGCTTGCCAATTCAGTTTGTATGAAACCTGTTCCATGTGGCAAGGGCTCATAGCAGTTGCTTTGATTTTTCAATTTGTTTTCAAATGTTCTTAAATACTTTTACTCACTTTGAGGATTATGGGGTTAGTGACATCTTTCAGAAATAAACATGCCTCTTACTTCCCAAGCCTCTTTTTCCCTTTAGCATTCCACCCAATATTTAAATTGAGATAGACACTTGAATGAGAGAGTTCATCTGGTCATCTGGTCATCTAGGATATGGCAGAAAAGCCAGTTAGAGAAGACAGTTTTTATATTTTGTTATCACTGGGAATACTTTCATTTAGCATCATTGCTAAATAAAATTCATTTAGCTTTATCGTTTATTCAGTCAGCATTGGAGTTAAAAGCCAGGTCAGTTTGTTTTCTCTCTCTCTCTCTCTCTCTCTCTCTCTCTCTCTCTCTCTCTGTGTGTGTTTTGTTTTGTTATTTTGTCTTGTTTCCTTACATTATTTATATGAAAAGAAACCAACAAGACAGTGTATGAGGAGAGAGCTGATATCACTGGATTTGTTAATGTGCTGAATGCATGGTTTATTGTTCAGGTTATGTTAATGTGTCATTATCAACATCTCTATTTTTAAGCTGTGGTATTTTTTCATTAGTCTTTCTTTATTAACCCACATCTGGGGCTGATCGCTAGTACATAATTCTAATGATCTTGTTAAGCTTACTGGTAGAGTCTATAGGGCCCAGATGGCCTGGCCTTGGATAATGTATTTAATTGCTTTGTTAAATGATATATATCTTTTAGACCTTTCATTAAGTATGCTCTCTTTGTTATGTGATTGCAGCACTTGCTCTAGGACTGCCTTGTTCTGGAGATCCTTAGAACACTCTGGGGAGTCATAGAGGAAAATGGGGTGCAAATGGAGGTTGAGAGTATGGCCTGGTGAACAGCTCCTTAGAATGTATCTCAACACGGCCTTTCTAACCATTATCACTATGTTGGTGGAAGTAGCTACAAAATGAATTCTATTTTCCATACTGGACGTGAAGTCATTTATAAAGTGCTGTGCTCTGAAAACAGATTATCATCCAAGTACATTTACTGACATTCTGACTCCAGAATGATGGTTTTAGGAGAGGCTTTTGCAAATGACTAGGTCAAGAGTATAGAATTTCCACAGCTGAGATCAATACTCTAACCAAAAACATCCTGGGAAGCTGTCTTGCCCCTTCAGCTAGGCAAAGACGCAATGAGGAAATGGTATCTATGAAACAGAGTGCAGGCTGCCCCTGACAGTGACTCTACCAGAACCTTCATTTTCAAGTTCCTAGCCTCCATGTCTGAGAAATAAATTCCTGTCATCCACAAGCTCTTAGGTTCAGCCTGCTTTGCTACAGCAGTCTGAATAGATTAGGACAAATAATATATCTGGATGCTTGATGGAAAAAGGAATGGAGACTTCCAGAAGAATCTGGAGGTTCAAGGAATTCTGAAGACATAACTTTGACTAGTGAGGATATCATCTAATCCTTGGGATTAACTGCATGACAGGCTTTGCACCATATCTTTTTAAAAATATGACATCATTCAGTGCTTCTAATTATCTTACAGGTGGGGATTATTTCTAGAAAAGTTTCAGAGAAGGGCATAAATATGTTCAAATCTATTCAAATCATATATAAAGTGACAAAGGATACGTTTGTCTTTACAAAGCATACATTGTGATTTGTACAAGATGTTATTATGTTCCAAATAGGGCTGGAATCTACAGGTATTTACTCTGGCCTTGGCAATGAACAGGAACTGACCCTTAGAAAATACAGAATGGAATGTTGATAGAAGTCTAACTTAATTTTTGAAATAACTTCCTTATGTAGAAAATTATAAAGGCTAAGAATGCCCCCTGCCCATTTTGAATATTAGCTAGAAAGCTGTCTGTTATCAACTGGCTGAATTATTCTATTTGGTTATTCAGTACTGTGCTGGATAGCTTTAGTGTCAACTTGACACACCTGGGTTGAGGGAGCCTCAACTGGGGAACTGGCTCCATTGGATTGGCCTGTGGCCACATTGGTGGAGTATTGTCTTGATGGTTGAGCAGTGTGGGAGGGCCCAGCCCACAATGAGTGGTGCCACCCTGGGCAGGTTTTTGTGTACTGTATAAGAAGGTGGGCTGGGCATGAGCCAGGAGAGCAAGCCAGTGAACAGCATTCCTCCATGGCCTATGCTTCAGCTCCTGCCTCCAGGTTCCTGCCCTGAGTTCCTGCCTTGGGCCCCCTAAGTGATGAGTTGTGTCCCAGGAGATGTAAGCTGAATAAACCCTTTCCTCCCCAAGTTGGTGTCAGTC
This sequence comes from Rhizomys pruinosus, assembly GCA_009823505.1. Classification (NCBI taxonomy): domain Eukaryota; kingdom Metazoa; phylum Chordata; class Mammalia; order Rodentia; family Spalacidae; genus Rhizomys; species Rhizomys pruinosus. Next base: position 1,996,591 of record VZQC01012976.1, read on the forward strand.
AGAGTGTTTTGTCACAACAATGGAAGACAAACTAGAATAGAAATTGGTACCAGGAGTGGGGTGTTGGCTGTGAAGAACCTGACCATGTGGATGTTTGGAGAAATGTGGAAGACTTTGGAACTTTGGGCTAGAAAAGCTGTTGACTACTGTAAGCAGAGCTTAACGGGCCATTCTAGTGGAAGCCTGGAAGAAAGCATTGCTGCAAAAAAATGTAGTTCCAGAGGAAAATAAAGACTTAGGCAGCAACTGGGATATTTTGTTAAAGAGTCTGGCAGCAGTTTGCCCACAGCCCAAATGCTTGACTGATGCTAAATTGAAAAGCAATGGACTAATGTCTTTGGTGGAGGATATTTCAAGACAGCCTAGTGTAGAAATGGTGGCATGGCTGTTAATGGTGAATATCGTACAGATCTACAGTGAAGAAGAGCAGATGGGGCAGAAAGAAATGCAGAATGTACAGTTTGGATCTGAAAATTGCACTAGGAAGATTAAAGGTGGGGCCAAGGCATGTGAAGGAGAGGTTCCTTTTGATAAGGAGACTAAAGTGATTAAGGAGAGGCCTAGCTATTTACAAGTAAACAATGGAAAAAGTGATATTAAAGTGATCAAGGAGAGGCCTCAAGTAAACAGAAACTGTTCCTTAAGGGCAAGACCACACCCAGCTAATCCTCCAACTTTTGAAAGGAAAATACTGAAAGCGTTTTCTATTCCAACAATTACAGGGCAGAGAAAATTTAGGAATGTGGTTAAAGTAGGAGAGATTCCATCCGGAACTTGCAGCCAAACTCGGCAGTTTCATTCACATGGAGCTGGCTTTAGAGGCACGAAGGATGCAAGAGTGAAGGGGTCATCAGTTCTTCCTGAGCGGTTTAAGTGAGCTGCAGAGGCCAGGCAGAGTGCAGCAGGGGTGTCCCTGAATAAAGAAGGCCCTGATAAGTCATTGCGTGATGCTGTGTATGTGAAGCCTGGTTGGCAGCGGAGACCCAAAGAAGACATTAGAGATGCCAGACCTGTGAGATATTTGCCAAGGAGAGCTGCATACAGGGAGTGGTACCAGCCTAAGAAAGTGATGTATGTTGCAAAAGATGGAAGAGCTGAGCCATCTAAGGCCTTTGGAAGTCAAGTCCCAGAAGTCGCACATGGAGTTACTGGACTTGGTGTTTGCCCTGCTGGTTTTTGGTCTTGTTTTGGTCCAGTATTTCCTCACTATGCCTCTATTCCTCCCTTTTGGAATGGGAATGTGTATTCGGTTCCACTGTATGTTGGGAGTATATAATTTGCCTTTTGATTTTAACAGGAGCTTACAGTTAAGAGATTGGCCTGTGTCTCAGAGATTTTGGATGATAGACTTTTGAATAGAATTGAGACTGGTAAAGACTATGGGGACTTTTAAGGTTGGACTAAATGCATTTTGCATTTTATATGGTCAGGAGCCTATGGGGGCCAGGGAGTGGGTATTGCTGTGACAGAACTGACCTTGGGGTTTTGGGGAAGGATTGTGGAGGCGTTTGGAACTTTGGGCTGGGAAGATCATTGAATGCCTCAAGATTGTTGCCGTGGAGCTTGGAGCAGTTTTGCTGAAGGATTTGTAGAAGATGGAGGCCTGGCTTGTGAAGTTTCTAGTTTCAAAGGGAAGCAGAGATCATCAGGATTGTTCAATCTGTGGGTTCTGGTCAGCTGGGGCTGAAGAATCAGCTGTAAGTAACAAGAGACCAGAAACTGAAGTGAAATCTTTGTTGTACTGGGACAATTGATGCTGGTTAGCTGGGGCTGAAAAATCAGCTGTAAGTAACAGGAGACCAGCATCACTCTGGTGAAATCTTCTGGGAAGAATTTCTTCAGGGTCAGCACACAGAAGCTGTGTTACAGAAGGGGCCTGAGCCTCCATGTCAAGCCAGAAGCAGGACTTGGTAGTGTGTAAGAGTCTCCTATATGGTTTTGGTGTTGAAATTTGAGGGGGTTACAGAGAGCAGCCAAGGCTTGGCACTGTGAGAGTCAGGAAAGACCATTGGTGGAAGTGCACCTCAGTTGCAGTGAAGACCCCAGGATTTCAGGGGTCATGGAGAGAAGCTGAGCCTTTGCACCAGGAGAGGTCAGAAGAGACCATTGGTGAAGGTGCTGCCTCAGTTTCAGTGGCAACCCCAGCTTTTTGGAGATGCCAGGACCATGGGATGACCACCAAGAACAGCAGCAGGTGTGAAATGGAGTCAGCCTGGACCTTCAAGATGAGCTGTGTGTGCCAGGGACGGCAGAGTCAGAGAAGTGGAGCTACTGAAACCCTTTGGATCCCAGAAGATTGTGAGTGAATCCCAGGTGTCCAGCCTTGAGCTACTTTGCTGGACTTAGGTTTTGTTTGAGAGTGCCTGATTCTTCCCTTTGAAATAAGACAGTACTTGTTTTGGATTTTACAGCAGCCCACAGTTAAGAGACTTTTAATAGACTAAACTTTTAAGGCATTTGGAACATTTTAAGGACTTGTGGGGCTTTTAAGGTTGACGTCTTAAGTTGTGATTAATGTTAACATCTACTTGGGGATAAGAACTGGAAAGGTGGTGGTTTAATAGTGATGTGTTTGTGTGTAAAGTTGACAAGGGGTCAATTGTGCTGGATAGCTTAGTGTCAACTTGACACACCTGGGTTGAGGGATCCTCAGTTGGGGATTGGCTCCATTGGATTGGCCTGTGGCCACATCTGTGAGTATTGTCTTGATTGTCGAGCAGTGTGAGGGCCCACCCACAATGAGTGGTGCCACCCTGGGCAGTTGTTGTGTACTGTGGAAGAAGGTGGGCTGGGTATGAGCCAGGAGAGCAAGCCAGTGAACAGCATTCCTCCATGCCTGTGCTTCCAGCTCCCGCCTCAGGTTCCTGCCCTGAGTTCCTGCCTTGGGCTTCCCTAAGTGATGAACGTGACCCAGGAGATGTAAGCTGAATAAAGCCTTTCCTTCCCAAGTGTGGTCAGTCAGTGTTTTGTCACAGCAATGGAAGACAAACTAGAACAAGTACCATTTGTATAGTGAATGCTCTCCTAGACAAGGACCTGGGGTTAAAGATGGTCTCATATTCTGCCTCCCACATTAGGCTTACCTCCCCATCCCATGCCTCTTCCTCAGACCACTGATCTTCATGCAGTACCCTTGGAGATCAGAAGCAGGCACTGAGCCCCTAGAAATGTGATTTCTGATGGTTGTTAGCCACCATATAGGTGCTGGACTCCAAACTTGGCCTCTGCAAGAGCAGCCAGTGCTCTTAACACTGAGCTGTCTCTCCAGCCCCAGGTCTTAAGTTCTATACCAGGCCATTTTCAGCTTCAGTCCACACCAGCTCAGTACTAAATTTTTTCCCCCATTTTCCTTCTCTGTCATCTGGCTATGAGGAGTAAACATATATTGTCACCAGTTCAATAGCAATAGGTGACCTGAGAAGATAAGATACCTGTTCCTCCTCCTCCTCCTCCTCCTCCTCCTCCTCCTCCTCCTCTTCTTCCTTATCCTCTTTCTCTTCCTCATCCTCCTCCTTCTCTTCTTCCTTCCCCTCTTCTTCCTCCTCTCTCTCTCTCTCTCTCTCTCTCTCTCTCCATATGTGAGAGTGTATGGAGGTCAGAAATCAACTTTGGATCTTGTATTTAATTTATTTTTGCCTCATTTTTTCAAGATAGGATCTCTAGCCAATCCTAGAGCTCACTTATTTGGCGAGGTTGACTGGCCAGGCAGCTGCCATGTCTGCGTGTCCCCTGAGCTGGGGTTGCAGGTGGCACTTCTACACATGGTCTTTAAATGGGTGCTATGGATTCAAACCCATGTCCTCATGTTTGTGAGGCAAGGATTTTACCAACAGATTATGTTCCCCAAATCAGCACCTCTTTGTAAAGCATATTGAGCCTGCTCACCCCAATCTTGGATATGCCCTTCTATTGTAGGATGGATTATTCATAGTTCTTCATGCATCTAGGACTTGGTAAGTCAGTCTAACATGACCCAATTTAGGAAATCTCTGGCTATGTGTTTAACAGACTCCATTAACACACCAGCAGATAGATAGTTTTTTGCTGTGTCATTGTCTACTTCGAATAGTTTACACATAGAAGAGGGTCAAATCAGCAAGAAATCTTATTGAAATATACTTCTCTATATCAATAATATAGAGAAAAAATAGAAGACCAGGTCCATGTCAAGATTCCAATTGTGATCTTTCTCCCTTCCACTTCCATTTGGCTCCACCCTGATCTAGAAGTGGCAAGGAAAGAAAAGTCATGGCCTTTTGCCTCTTCTGACAATGCTATTCATTTTTCTAATCCTAAAGCTATCCCTAGGTGAGGTATGAAGCCAATAATTTAAGACAATCAAGAACCATGTCTCTAGAGAGAGACATGAGCAGGTTTTGATGTAAGCGATGTCTTTTCTCACTGGAAAACTTGGCCAAATTCATTAAAAGCTATAAGCCTCACTTTTCTCATAATCATACTGCTGAATGAGATTCCAGATAGAATTAATATAGAATACAAAGCATTGGTAGACTTTACAAAACATTAACCATTGGTCTCCATATTATAATTATTGTTACCCATCTTAGTAAATTATTCTATATCCTTTATTTCACAATATAAAAATTCAGATTAAACAGAGCTCTCAGGGTAGCATGGCAGAGGGGAAAATCATTTTCAAAAGAGCAACACATGAATTGGAGAATGTATTTGTTTATAGAATGCCATCATCTGAACCACAGCTGCCATGATCACAATCATCATCATCATCATCATCATCATCATCATCACCATCATCATCACTATCATACTCACAGAGGTCTGTCATATACCCAGCATGATATGTAAATGACTTGGAAATGTTTCCTTATATAATTTTCCATACAATACATTGTTGTAAGAACTATAGCTTTCTTTAAAGATAGAAATTCTGAAGCATTTAGAGATAAAGCAATTTATCCAAGATGAGGTATTTATCAAGAGACAGAGTTGGGTCTAGTGCCTGTATGCTTTCTGATAGTGGGAAAGAAAACGGAGGCCTCTTGTCTATATGGGAGCCTTATTATTTGCTCAGAAGTATCCTTTCATGAGCCGGCTTTGACATGGAGTGTCTTGAAGTTTTTGCTGAAAGGAATACCATCAGGTAGCTCCTCTTGAGTTGTATAGCAAGAAACTCCAAACTCAGAGAGGTCTTGCTTTATTCCCTCTGTTCCTCCATGAATTAACTCAACCTATTCAACTGCACATGCCATCTTAGTGCTTCCACTTACTATCAAAACAGAACTCTACAACCTTCCCAATTCCAGCCCAGGTTGTCATTCAGTCACTCCCTCCTTTGTGATACCATGGCTTGGCACCACTTAATTTGAAGATGTCTCTCCCCAAGCTATAAGCTTCTGGAAGGTAGGCACCTATGTGTCTGAACTTAACTCCAAAGAAGCCTGACAAAAAGCAGGCCTTCAATAAGTTCTCAGTGGGATGAATTAACTTAACAGGACCAGAAATCAAATGCCATGCATAGGTCATGACTTTTCACAATACCACACAGTGATTATGTATGAACTTCTTGGCAAACTACCAGAAGAACGTTGGATAGAGTGAAGCAGGGACATGTCTGTGTGGGGCCATGTAGCCCTAGCCATCCTAATTGACCAAATGAGCTGACATTATTCCAAAGTTCCCATTTCAATTAATAACAGCTCAAGCCTCTTCTAGAGGGCTTTCTTGCTGCATCCTCACATGGCAGACCAAAGAACAAGAAAGAATGAATACCTCCTTTAGATTGTAAAGGAGCGCTCCCTTCAGATGAATGTGCTCTTATAGTCTATTTGTCCCTTAAACAGCCAAATTCTAATTACATTGGGATCTCTGGGACTTTGGTGAGGAAACATTTAAACCATAGCACCTGTTAAGACAAAGCCTGAACAAACTGTTGTATGATTTAATTAATTAATGAGATGCACACCCACCTCTTGCTATTTAAAGCTATCACCGTAGGAATACACACTATGCCCCAGTCATGTACTGTGTGTTAAATGGATCACCATTCAAACACTCTCCATCTCCAATTTTCTTCTTTGGTTACATTGTATACCTCTCTTCTCTGTCATCTTTGTGATAGAAAACCTTCCTTTCTTCTCTGGAGGACTGAACAGTCTGTGAGCACTGGGGGATTCCTCTGTGACCAGGAGGAAGCCCCAAAATATGACTGTCAAGACAGAGACATCATGAGCTTTGTTTGGACAGTCTTGTTTGACAAGAGAAACTGCTGGATGAGCAGGAGGTGATTAAGCAAGCTAAATACAGGGTTTTAGAGGTGAGGCAGACCTGAGCCACTGGAGGCAAAAGACCAGTATCTCCACTGTTGACATTGTGGCCACAGACCATTGACCATGGGGGGTAGCAAGTGATGATAATGAAGGGCTAAAGATTTGGGTAGGCTAGGACTTAATTCTCAACCTTCCAAATGCCAGGTAGGCAGCCTTAGCAGATCATCTTTTTTTCTTTTTTTTTTTTTTTAATTTTTTATTTATTTCTTATGTGTATGAATGTACTGTCTGTATGCAGGTCTGTGCACCCATGTCATGCAATGCCGCGGAGGTCAGAAGAGGGCGTCGGATTCCCTGGAACTGGAGTTCTCCTGGAATTGGAGTTTCAGACGGTTCTCAGCCGCCATGTGGGTGCTGGGGATCGAACCCGGGTCCTCTATAAGAGCGGTTGGTGCTCTTAACCGCTAGGCCATCCCTCCAGCCCAGCAGATCATCTTTTTAAAAAAAATTTTATTTATTCTTTATGTGTATGAATGTACTGTCTGCATGCAGGTCTGTGCACCCGTGTCTGGAACTGGAGTTAATGACGGCTCTCAGCTACCATGTGGGTGCCGGGGATCGAACCCGGGTCCTCTGCAAGAGCAGTCGGTGCTCTTAACCACTAGGCCATCTCTTCAGCCCCAGCAGATCATCTTATCACTCAGCCTCAAGATGTTCATCTGTACATGGAGATGGTTGTTTCCAACAGTTGTCCAGGGCTGTTAGTCAGCTTTCTGTTACTATAACATATACTTGTACTAACCAACTTACACAAAGAAGAGATTTATTTTGGAACACACTTTTAGAGATTTAAATTCATGAGCATTTGATGCTGTTGCTTTTGGACCTATGGGGAAAGAATAGCTTGTGACAGATGAAGGCTCTTTGCATCAAGGTTTAGAAGGGAGAAAGGAGAAGAGGATGAGCCTGGAATCCCATAATCACCTTCTCTAATAACCTAAAACCTCCTTCAGGTATTACCATCTTAAGATGGTAACAATCTGGGCACTAAGCTTTTAACACACGAGACTTTTGAGGACAATGCAGTTTCAAATTTTAACAATAATTCCTTAAATTACATAATATTTGTAAATTGCTTAGCACAGAGCCTGTATAAATAATGCATTAATCATCTCAGGGAATGATTTCCATCTAGCAGGTTCTGAAGCGAAAAGTAAATAAGATATATTGCCTTTGAATTTACATTAATATTATGGAATAGGCACTATGTGCCTGGCATACCAGACAGAAGTACCAAAGCATCATTAGAAAACAGACAGAAGTCTTGCTTGACTCAGGGAGACCCGTATTTGCTTTATTGGTTTAGTGGCCTTTGGTAACACTCTCTGGCATTCCAGAGGCCATCTGTACACTTGCATGTGCGGTCTCAATACATCCCTCCCATGTTAACGTCAGGTCTTTGGCAGCAGGGTCTTATCGCCTCTCCTCCTGCAGGTATTCCCAACTTAGGGGCAAGGAGCCCTTACCTTTTGTGGGGCCTTGGATCCCTTGGCCAACATCCCCCTGGTAGAACAATCCATTGCTGATGTCAGAGCTCCTACATTAATATACTTTGCCTAATTGCATAGCCCAAGGACTTTAGTATTATATTTGGTTCTGAACAGAGTATAATCCTTTTCACAGTTCTTATGTCTATTAGTCAATTAAAGAAGGCATTTTTACCGGTTTTATAAGAGATTACCTCTATAATAGTTGTCTCCAATTTACAGTTGGAGAATGACATCATCATCGTCATATTTCTCCTTGTTCTATGGGGGGGGGAAGGCAAGAAAGTCTCTCATATCAAAACCTTTGTGGCACCTAGAAGGTATAAGTTTCATTAGGACTCATTATAAATAGTTGTTACATGTAGGATCCACAGAAGGGTTCGATGTTTATGGCAATCTCAGGCTTTTCTTCCTTTCAATGTTCAGACGGGTCAACCTTTCAGTTGCCACTTTTTGGTACATCCTACTCAATGCAAAGCTGTATCTTTTCTTTCTCAGCCGTTAAGTTGGTGACATTTTGTCCTGTTGGAACAAACAAATCTTTTCCCGTGGTTACTTTTAAGATTTGAATTGCAAGGTTTTTGACCAAAAGGTTTCATGTCTGTCTGTATCCCCCCCCCTTTTTTTTTAACCCATGAGTCTCCAGAAGACAGTTGTATTATACATAAATATAGGGTGGAATCAAGGCACAGATTTCATCAAATTCACCTATGTTGTTTTGGGTGACTATATATGATTAACTTGGGAAGCAAACTTAATTTTTATGTTAAATCATCTTAAAGAGAATGCTACAAGGTGATACTGTACAACAGAGAAATTATAGAGAACATTTGTATGTGCCAATCCCAAAGTTGTTATTGCTCTACAGATTTTGTGTAAAACAAATGTGGACAACAGCAAATTATATCTACATTTAACTCAGATGAATTACCGTTTTTATCAGAGTCTGTAAACCAATGTTGTTTAATATACACATATTTACTTTTACTAAGTCCTAAAACACCATGTATCCTATAGACAGTGACAAGGCGAAACTGGGTACTTGCTGAACTCACATCAATTAAATATGCCTTAATCGAATATACACCCATGTCCCTCTCCCACCCATCCCCCCTTCCCAATTCACCATTTCAGTCCATTTTCTGATGCAGTCTTTCTGAGTCAAGCAAGACTCCACTGTCAGCACCAGATACACCTCACCTGCCTGGAAATACTGTGCAGCAGAGGCAGCCATGTGCCTGTATATCCCAAATCTAATTGGCTATTGGCTCTCTCCTTGGAGGAATAACCCATGGCTGATGCCACAAGCTTACATCCTCTACAGGTTAGGAGATGTTATAAGCCACAGTAAGACCCTGTCATATTTAACAGGGGGGAAAAATGTAATTCATGGATTAACATATCATCCAAACATATGTGTCTATGCCAAAGTAACCTACCATAACTATTAGTGTTGCTTAAATACCTATATTTCTAATTGCTTGTGCTTCATTAGTAGGATCGAAAGGTTACTCCTGGACAAACTGTCAGCCCATGAAAGGAAACAGCCAGAATTGACCAGAGTCCAAGTCAACAGCTCCAGAGAGTGTGGACTGTTTTACTTCTCATCCACCTGTGCCCATTTTCTAAGCCTAGGGAACAATCTGCGGGAGAGGGGGCGTGGTAGAATGTAAAGGCTCTGATTGGGGTGAATGGTGAAACTACAGCGATGTAGTCTGGACACTCATTTGATCAACTTGATTGAACAAACAACCTGTCACCCCCCACTGGATGGTGGGGCTGTGGGGGTTTGGGCACAACAGCCTGCAGATTGGTTTTGCACGAAGGATGCTTGTACTCATAGATTATCACTTATAGCTAAAAAATGAAAAAAAAAAACAGAGAAAGATGCAGGACAGTTATGGCAGAATACATGATCTGGGATGGGGTGGGGGTGGGGGGGAAGGGAAAGGTAAATATGCCTGATCTGAATTGGAAAATGATGTACGAAATGCACAAAGCATCAATAAAAATTAAATTAAAAAAAAAGTCAACTGTTTGTAAAAAAAAAAATAAAAAAAAAGAAAACAGACAGAAACAATCAGTATCATAGTCGTATAAGAGAAGGCAAATTTGCAGTGTGAGAGCTACAAAAAAAAGTTAATTGTATATGTTTTCATTTAGTGATAAGTGCTAGAATTCAAAATCAAGCAGCCTAAAGGTACGGTTTGAAAGAAGGTGCTCATTTTGTTTATTCATTTTTTATTGTTTGAAAGACTTTGTTTTTTTACCTAGTATGGGAAATAACATTAATTTAAAAGCTTTGAAATCACATTTACCATACTACTACAGAATGTGATAATACAGAATGGTAATGTAAAACTGAGGCGGGTGGATGCTTATTAACAGAATAAAACATCAAAATGCAATGAAAACACCAAAACAATGTCAAGGTTTCAATATTTGTGATTTACAAGATTTTGCTAATGAGTATGAATATGTTTTTTTAACTATTACAAATTTCAAATGGTTCCACATTATAGTTTTTATTCATTTATATTTAAATTCACAACAAATACCTTTATCAATGATTTGAAAGATAACTATATACTTTTCCTGATGACATCTGCCTTTTCCCATGAGATATAGAGATTCCCATATAGCCTACCAGCATGTTCCATATGTGCATTTATCAATATTTTTGTTCTGAAATCATCTCATTGGAGCAAAGATGTAAACACATAAAAATGAAAGTTTTCCAAAACTATTTGCGTTTCCAAGTTGAGATCCCGTCTTCCTTGAATTACTTAACATACATTTTCAATACACAGAACATTCTTCTACATACCAAAAACACAGCCATCAAAATTAGAGTTAAAATGACACACTCATCTTTAGAGCCTACTCAACCCTAGAGATTATGGTTTTTTTTTTTTTTTTTTTTTTTTTTTTTTTTTTTTTACAGGGTTTCCTGTAGCCCCAGCTGTCCTGGAACTCACCTTGTAGACCAGGCTGGCCTTGAACTCACAAAGATCTGCCTGTCTCTGCCTCCCAAGTGCTAGGATTAAAGGAGTGCGCCACCATGCCCGGCCCTAGAGATTATTAAAAATGGAAATTTCACTAATTGTTCCAATAATGACTTTTAGGCAGAAAAAAACCCCCGTTCTAGGCTCTCATGCTGTACTAGTGGCCGTGGCTGTTTAGTTTCCAAGAAGCTAGGTTAAAGTTTCCTCTTCCTGACTTTCATGACCTTGACATTGTTAAGCATTACAGCCTGGGGCTTTGTAGAGTGGCCTTCATTTCTGGTTGATGAGATGTTTCATTATAATTACATTAAGCATAAGCATCCTTGCAGGAATATCACAGAACTGGTTGTGTGTTTCTCTCTGTGTCTTGCAGATACCACATGATATTAATTTTCCTGATTACTAATGATATTAACTTTGGCGATGAGGTTAAGACTGCCAAGCTCTGCAGCGTGCAGTTACTTTATCCTTCTTTGTTGTTTAGACCTATATTTTAGGGAGTTTGTTTGAAGCAAATAGCCCAGTATTCATTAATCTTTACTCATCAATGCATATTATATATCTATGTATTTACTCTGTCATTTATTTATGAAACATTTCACTCAGTGGGCCCTAATATGTTTCTGCCATTATATATTTTAATACTCCAATTGTATCTGGTATGAGTGGTGGGAGCCCTTTCAAGCTGGCTTTCTTTAGCATCATCCCATCATGTTCTGACCCTCTGCACAATTCTTGGTTTTGGTCATTTCAGGGCCCTCTTCTCCATTATAATATCCATTTTCTCAGTTTCCTAGCCAACACACACACACACACACACACACACACACACACACACACACACACACGATTTTCTAGCCACTTCTCAAGAGGAAAAGGTAACTAATAATGATCTTAAAATGCCCACCCTGCAGCCATTGATTGATTTGATTTCTTCTGAAGGGGGCAGAAGGCCACAGTTTCCTCTGAAGAAGCCTAGGCAAGGTGCTATGGTCAAGGAAAAGGTGATATATCCTGCACAGCATTGACAGCAAGTGCTGACAAGGGCTGAGCATATGAATGCATTTGATAGAGAATAGTGATCTGGGGGCTGGAGAGATGGCCTAGCGGTTAAGAGCGCCGACTGCTCTTACAGAGGACCGGGGTTCGATCCCCAGCACCCACATGGCGGCCGAGAACCTTCTGAAACTCCAATTCCAGGAGAACTCCAGTTCCAGGGGAATCCGTTACCCTCTTCTGACCTCCGCGGCATTGCACGACACGGGTGCACAGACTTGCATGCAGACAGTACATTCATACACATACAGAAATAAATAAAATTAATTTAAAAAAAAGAGAATAGTGATCTGTCCATCAGTCCCCAACCAGAGCATTACTCCCTTTTGAATAGTGTGGCCCTTAGAGGCTATGAAGACATCATGGTTGGAGGATTAGGAGAGATGTCAAACCACCCATGCTAAGACATGAAACAGCACCTAGGAAATCCAAGTCTGTGTCCTCAAATGGAAAACAAGTGATGCCTCCTTTTAAAACCATGTAGGAGAATAAGCTAAGCCTTATTTCTTAATGGTTAAATATTAATCAGGCAGCTTCCAAAATCAGATGTTACTATGTTACTGTTTGTCCTTTAGGGTTCAAAAAATGCATAGGACCAGAAGGAACACATTACTCAACTTTTTTTTTTTTTTTTTTGGTCTTTTTGAGACAGGGTCTCCCTGTAACCCCAGCTGTCCTGGAACTCACTCTGTAGACCAGGCTGGCCTTGAACTCACAAAGATCAGCCTGCCTCTGCCTCAGAAGTGCTAGGATTAAAGGTGTGAGCCACCACACCCAGCATTATGCAACTTTTCTATACCACACTGTAATTTGGATTCATTTGTTAAATCATCCATCTATCCATCCATCTATTCATTCACCAAAGTATTTCTGGAGCATGTTTCATCAGTACCAATAAGTAAAATTTATTTTATGCAAATAAATTACATTGACAATGTGATTTAATTTTACACATGTATAAAAATTACACAAATTCACCATTCTTAAAATTATTATTATAGTATATAATGACATAACTACAGAATGTATCCTTATATATTTGCATAGTTATTTCACTTTAAATAATTATTACAATTTGAGCTATATGTATGGCTAACACAAAGATAATTATATACATACATAGTCTCAGTAGATATATTTTTGTCATCTCCATATTACAGACAAGGATATTGAAATTCAGAGATTGTTAGTGGAATATTGAAATCAAACTATTATTCATGACTAAATTTAATCTTTTTTATTGTAATGAAGTTACCAGTCAGGTTTTTATCTAAAGCCAATAGGGTTTAACATGGAACTAAATCCTAAGACCATCTGATCCTAAATTGTGTGTTCTTTAATCCAGAAGTGGCCTTCAAGTCTCTGCTGCAGCCTGCTGTGTAATGCTAATCGTCTCTCCCTCAATTTTTTTTTTTTGTTCATTCTTTTCTCTATTCTAGCAGCTTAGTTAAGATTCAAAGCCTCAAGAAACTTGAAGGTAGATTTCATTTCTGCTAATAAAGCAGTGTAGAGTTTGAAATGATTTAAGGGATATCTAATATCTTTCATAGAAACTGTAAGAAGACAAAGCCACTTAGGAAGTATCTACATTAAAAAGGCAAAACTTTTTGTTTTGATTTAAATTTTATTGTATTTAAAGAGGATAGTGCTTGTCAATCAAAACACCCATCTAATCACCCCTAGGAGCTCCTTTCCAATGACATGATTCAGTGATTAGCCTTCTACCAGGCACAAGCACTCAGAAAATGATTGTGTGAATGGGCATATGAGGGGTTGCAACATTCTTTTTTAATAATTTTTTTATTGAGCATTTGTACAACCCACAAAATAGTTCCTAATCAAACCCAATACCCCCATTCCCAACCCCCATCAGAACTCATGCATTATAACATCCAAGCTAAGCCTTATCCAGTCAAGCTCCCAAATCCAGATATCCATCCATGCAAATAGATTCATTGGAGTCTATTCAGCATATGTAGGAATCCTAGGTAAGGCACACTCTTCCTCACCCAACAGTACTTGGTCTCTTGTCGTTCTCAGTCCAGGGTCAGCCCCCCACCCATTTCTCTTGCTCCACTTTGAGACTTTGTCCCAGTTGGTATGAGTTCCATGCATGATGCCCACATTGCCACAAGTTCACATGTGAACTTGGCTCTTACAATCTTCCTGCCCCATCTTCCTCAATGATTTCCTGAGCTGTGGGTGGGCGAGGTTTAATATAGGAACCCCATTCAGGGATGCACACTCTTGAGGCTCCTACTCTATTGAAATTTGTCCAGCTCTAGCCCTTCACACTCCATGTGTAAGGAAGCCTCAGCAGTGAGAACTGAGGGGTATGCTCGTTTTCTGTCTGCCCCTCACTCTGTGTAGAGGCTCAACTGCAGATGTGTCTTCCAGGAATGGGGATCTTTCAGATGTGTATATTCTGTGTCTGACCAGCTGCGGGATTCTGCACTAGCCTCCATCCGCTGCAAACAGTAACCTCTTTGATGAGTAGTGCATGATATGCTTATCTATAAATACAAGACTCCATAGCTAGTATATGGCAAGAAATTCCATTTGCCTAGAGCTATGACACCGATAGGCTTTTCTCTAGGTTTTATGTCCTCTACAATTATGTGAATTTGGCTGAGTTTACAGTGGCTCTTATAGGTTCATTCCCATTGAGAGGGTTCCAAGCCCAATCAGATGGCTGTTGACCATCCCCTAGACAACAGTGCCTCTACTGCACCAATAGAGATAGTCTGCTGGGCAGTTCATCATGGTTGCTAGGCTTTAGGGCTGGGTTGTACTATTGAATGACTTTCTTCCTTAGCAGTGTGCATGTTGTCTAGCATTATGAGCACTTAACTTCAAGTAGAAGGCTTCCAGGTCAGTTCATCTTCCATTAGTTTAAGTCTTATCCCTGAAGCATGTCCTGTTCTGAAATAAAGAGCTAAGTATAAAATAGTTTGGCTCTCTCTCTCTCTCTCTCTCTCTCTCTCTCTCTCTCTCTCTCCAGCCCCCACTAAGTCTACATTTAAGCACAAAATAACCATAGATCATGTATAAGCAATAGGTATAGCTCTGTCCCAGTAATACTTCATTTATATGAATGGAAGCCAAGTTTTGTCCATTGGCTATAGCTTGCTAACCCTCGATAAGATTTGCAGATTTTTTTTTTCAACTGTCCCATGGCATGAGCTGGTATGGAAGGATGAGGGAATACTTCTTTCCTCATGAGACAGAAACACATCAGCATATGGCCCGATAGACAACACACCCTATTGTCTCAGGCTATCCTGACACTCATCAAGCAAGTAGGGGCCATGTAATTCTATTCATCAATGTTCACTAAGTATGGAGGTCAACCAGATATTATCCATTAGCATAATATTAGAAATAAAACATAAAACTCCCAGCCAACTTCACACAAAGCATTGGTAAATACTGTATCTAAACACTGTATACAATTGAGTTGCATAAGCACCTTTATTTGTAAGGCTTACTCATTTTAAGTGCTTTGTAATACAGTCTGGGAAACAAACAGAAAATAATTATTGTCCTGAATGGCTTGAATTTTTAAGGTTTTTTGAAACCCAGAGGTTTCAGGGAAAATATGATCTGAAAGAACGATTGTTCATCATGGTTCTGATCAAGGAATCATATTGCATAGGAAGAAAAAATGAAATACAGTGTCCATTGCTTGTGGGGATCTTTTTTCTAGGTCTCATAAAGCACTAATCCACTTTCTATTCTAAAATTAAAATTAATTTTTCCAATGATAGAAATTTTTCACTCAATATAATATTTGCACCTGACTGTTGTTATTAAACAAATACAGCATGTATTCTGATGCTGAATTATGGTGTAGTTTTTGTAAAGGGATTAAAATTAATAAATGTTCTGTCAGTTGTACTTCAATAGAGCCAGGGACTCTCTGGTACAGTAGATAATTGTGACTCATGAGGCCATGGGTGACACCCATAGCACATCCCACCAAACACTCTACTAAACTGAGAAACTCAAAAAGAGATTGTGACAATGATGCCATAATTCAACTAATATTGCTCCATGATGCACAGGACCAATACTAAGTCAGTGACCAAATGAAAATCAGGAGCAAGCCAACCCAAATGAAGATACCAGTAGTTGTTCTGGGACTGACAACACCCACAGAAAGCATTGTCATAAGAAGCATATTAGATTTGAAGAACATCAGATGTACACTGGGCATGGTGGCCTGTGCTTTTAATCCCAGGCCTTGAAAGGCAGAGGCAGGTAAATATTTGTGAGATCCAGTCCAGTGTGATCCACAGAGTGATTTATAGGTGGGCTTGGACTAGGGAGATCCTGTCAAAAACAAAACAAAATAAAAATATGTTTCATACAGTTGAATAAATAGGGCAGCTGTGATTTCTAGGTGGTAGAGACAGGGTGACAATATTTTTCTTTACACTGTGATTTTCTTTACATTTGTAATTTTCAGTACTGTTTGCAGGCTAAGCATAAATCAAATTTACTCTGAGAAATAAAGTTAATCTGATACTGTAAAGTATTGTTAGCTAAGCCTGGCTCACTTTTTAAACAAATTAATTGGATGTTTTTAAATGCAAAGAGAGAGGCAGAGTTTGATAGATCCAAGTTCAAATTCTGCCTGGCATTTTCTGGGCCTTATTCCCTGGGAAAACATGTCACATCTTTAAGCATTAGTTCATTCATATATAAAGTATGTAATCATAACGCTTTCTCACTCAGCATCATTGTTCATTTATCTATTCACTTCTTTAATAAATATATAGCGAGAATCTATACTGGTGCAAATACCACACTAGAAGGAAGACAATGGGGAGGAAAACCTTCACAAGCACTCCTTTAAAGAGCTTACAGATTATGGCATTGAAAAGCCAAACTATTATTAAATAATTAAAATGCCAAACCATTATTCTGCAACTGTTCAAGTGCAGCTGGTAATCACTGTGAATGGAACATAGAGGGAATCTGACAGTAGAACCGAATGTTGGAGCTATAGTTGGAGAATGAGTGTGAATTAGGTACAGAGAAAAAGCTGAAGATAAACAAAATTTTAAGAGGGAATAGCTTATAGAAAGGCTTTGACCTGGGAGAAAGGATGGAATTCCAGGCCATGTGTCAGGAATAGGGTCCAGGATGGGGTGGTCTTTAAGAGTAACAAAACTGGAGAGGTGATATAGAACAATTATAGATACTTTAAAGACCTTAGAAAGATTGTGACAGTTTCTCAAAGGCAGTGGGTCACTACCCAAAGTTTTTAGGCATGCATGGGCATAGCTAGATTTACAGCTTAATCTGGTTTGCAGTGAGACCATATTAGAGCAGGCCACACTACTTCATAGTAGCAAATAACAAATGAAATAAACTTACTATTCAATTCACACTAACACATACATAGCTCTTCTCTGTGTCAAGCGTGGTTACTCTTGCCTAGATTTATTTAAGCATAATTGAATACTAAGTGAACTGTATATGTTCAAGGTGATTTAAAACAGATAATTAATATATCCATGCTCACATGATTATCCCTTTTTCTGGTGGTGAAAATATTTGGGATCTACTAGCAAGAACGTCCATGTACACAATGCATTGACAATTATAGCTGCTATGCTGAACACTAAGCCTTGTGATATTTCAAATGAAAGTGTCCCCCATAAGCTCTAGGTATTTGAACTCTTGGCCCACACTTGCTGGCACTGTTTGGGGGACCTTTATGGAACATTTAACAGGTATAGTCTTGAAGCATGTCACTGGTTGTGGGCTTTGAGTTCCTAGCCATGTCCCAGTTCCGGTTTCTTTTTCTCTGCCTCCTGTGCATAGCTTCCTGCTCTGATTGGTTCCTGTAATCCCTCCTGTGCCAGGATGGACTCATTCCTCTGAAACTGTAAGCTAAATAAACTCTATAATTAAATTCTGTAAGTTGCCTTGATCATGGTATTTTATCACAGCAACAGAAAAGAAACTAATACAAGCCTCAAGCACTCATTCATTCTGTCAGTCCAAGTCTGCACCGACTGGCCAACATGTCCCCGTCACTCCCACTTTTTTGCTCTCTGATTTTATGATTTTAACTTTCTAGACTCCACATATTCATGGGATCACACAGTACTTGGTCTTTCTATGCCTAGATTGTTACTCTTTGTATAATATCTTTCAGCTTCATCTGTATTGTGGCCAATAGTAGAACTACCTTCGTTTTAAATAATATTCAATTGTGTATGATAATTTCTGTATCTATACATCCATTACAGAACAGTTAAAATGGTGAATTTATTTCTTTTGGATATATGTCTGATAGTGGAATTTTTCTGTCAAAATTAGTTTTTGAGGAATGGTGCATATTATCTTCCATAATTGCTGCTCTGATATATACTGCTCCCAATGTTGGGTAGAAGACCCTTTTCTTCCATCTTGTACCCAACATTTATCTCTTATCTTTTGACAAAGTCCAGTTCCCAGTCCTTTTCTAGTATTAACACATAGGGTTCTTTAACACTCTTATTGGTTAAATACATTAGCTGCATTTCCCTGAGACACAGAGATGGTAAATAATTTGTCCAGGGTCATATTAATATATGTCCAATTGAAAACTGAACCCAGAAAGTCAGCTTCCTCCATCTTATCCTAACAAGAACAAGGGACCACCCATTGGTAGTTCGATGTTGTCAACTCTCCTTTGAGTGATTCAGGAACGGTTCCCATTTGGCTTCAATTGCTGTGACAAAACACTCTGACCAATAACAGCTTGGGGAGGAAAAGGTTTATTCATCTCACATCTCCTGGGTCACAGTTCATCACTGAGGAAGCCCAAGGTAGGAACTCAGGGCAGGAACCTGGAGGCAAGAGCTGAAGCACAGGCCATGGAGGAATGCTACTTACTGGCTTGCTCCTCTGGCCCATGCTCAACCTGCTTTCTTATACAATCAGGACAGCTTGCTTAGGGTGGCACCACCCACAGTTGGCTGGGCCCTCTTATTTCACTCAATGGTCAAGAAAATGCCCCACAGACATGGCCACAGGTCCATCCAATGGAGGCAATGGGGGAAATTCCCCAATCGAGTCTTCCTCAACCCAAGTGTGTCAAATTGATGCTCAAGCTCTCGGGCACAGGAACAAATTGTCACAGCAGAATTAAAGAAAAGAGAGACATTCACCATCCAGCTAAATAGGAGAGCTAGATTTGGTCTTTGCACAATAATCCCATTGCTCAATAAATACTTATTTGTTATACTATAATGATGCCCCTCTTTAAGTCTTTGTATATTCCCTATAGCTATGAGTTCATTGTGCTGTACTGTGTACCCACTCTATCTTGGCAAAAATATGTAGGTGGACATTATGTTGAGTAAAATAATGCAGTGTTTTTCTTATATGCTTGCAGTATTTCACTTATATATGTAAAATATAAACAGGCAAATTCACAGCAGTTGAGATAGAAGAATGGGTCCCAGGAGCTGGGAGAGGAGTTTGAAATGGATAATTGTTGGTCAAAGGCTTCAAAGGTCCAGGGAGATAGGAGAAAATGTTCTGAAGGTCTGTGCTCAGATCACCACAGTTAATGATGCAATTTTGAATTACTAAGGGAGTAGATTTTCAAATATTTCACCATGAAACATGCTAAGTATCTGAGATGATGCATCTATTAGCAAGATTTAATCATTCCACAATATCAACATATTTCAAAATATCACATTGCAAACCCATGACTAAGGTTCAGGGATCATTGTAAAAGAATGGGAGAAAAGATTCTAAGACCTAGAAGTGGTAGATGACAAAAGGGAACAGCTTTCCAGACAGCTGGCCAGCTGCTCATATGAACTCACAGCAATGGTACGGGCATGCACAAGTCCCACGTAAGCTCAAGGCAGACCGAATTCCAGTACAGACATTGAAACGTGAGATGAGAGCCCTGCCCTACCTGAGGAGCTGTTGATGCTCACATTGAAGGTCGTCTTGGGGTAGAAATTTGACTCGGTAGTCTATAGTATACATTGCAGAGTATATGAAATTAGCTATGTATATTGAGGGTTTGCAGATAAAGAGTCTAAATTTGACCAATATATATTGAATGAAGTTTCCAAAAATTCAATAAAATTTTAAAAATCACATTGTACCCTATAAATATAAACAATGTTTGTCAATTGAAAATAAAAATTTAAAAGCTTTACAACAGTCTGCAGATTGGTTTTGCACGAAGGATGCTTGTACTCATGGATTATCACTTATAGCTAAAAAATGAAAAAAAAAAAACCTGAAAGATGCAGGACAGTTATGGCAGAATACATGATCTGGGATGGGGTGGGGGTTGGGGGGAAGGGAAAGGGAAATATGCCTGATCTGAATTGGAAAATGATGTACGAAATGCACAAAGCATCAATAAAAATTAAATTAAAAAAATTTAAAAGCTTTGCTGTGGACATCAAAGTCAGTTACAAATTGCTATAACAAACATTGTCTTGTTGGGCTTCCAGTAATGGTGGGTGATTTTCAGATGGAGGGGAGAAAGAAATGGGATGAAATTAGAATTTAACAGACATAACCTCTTGTCTCATTAGAAGGAAGATTTTTTTTTAATCAGAGAAGACCAAAGCCTAATCAATCTGCATTTCCAAGATCCCAATGAACAGCTACTTGTGTCAGATTAATACTGTAGCACGTCATTGTTTCTGTCCCATCCTGATATTTGATGATGGGACACTGTGGTACTTAACAGAATGTTGATGTACCATAAAGATTCATGTGCTGCAGAGAATGGGCATGAGAATCCACTCTCTCCCAAATGCAAACACAGTCCCTCTGGCATATAATTTTAATTGGAATCATATAAGCTCATAATTGTTAACAGTGTATGCTAGAAAGAATAGAAAGCATACAGCCTCAACCCAAAGAAGTGGTTGATGTGCTCTCTGGAAGCATATTATGAAGGGAAGTTATCACAGACTTAGACAATTCTAAGCCATTACATTCATAGACCTAAATTAGAAACAATAAGGAGAAAAGAATGGATGTAAAACTATCACATTTAATCATGGTCTTCAACTAGAACAAAGTCCATGAAGAGACTGGCCTTCAAGTTCAAGTTGGAAGAGTCTATAGAAATGTGCACATCTGGTATCTCTAAGGTTAGCTTTCTCTGCATTAAAAATTTGACATTGCTGAAAATGTTAGAAGAAAACATTGGCAGTAACCTATAAGATATAGGTGTAGGAAAAGAGTTTCTGAATCAGAGAGTAGTTGTGCAGGAAATAAGATCAACAATCAACAAGTGGGACTTCATTAAACTAAAAAAGCTTCTGTACAGCAAAAGAAACAATCATGGAAGTGAAGAAAAATCCACAGTGTGGGAGGAATTCTTCACCAGTGACACATCTGACAAAGGTTTAACATATAGAGTATATATAAATTACTCAAACAACAAAGGACCAAGAAAACAAATAATCCAATTTAAAGATGGGCTAAAGATCTGAACACAGACTTTTCAAGAGAAGAAATAAAGATGACTGAGAAACATCTTAAGAAACTCGGGTGGGGTGGGGACTTGGAAGGGGAGATGAGTCTAGATTGGGATGAGAAACAATGTATGAAATGCACAAAACTTCAATAAAAATGTTAAGAAAGTGAGCAGCAAGAACTAAACAATGAATATGCTAAAACAATGAAATGTTCAACATTATTAGTTAAGGACATGCAAATTAAACCACTTTTAAATTTCATCTTACACTGGTAAGGTTGGCTATGATCAAGAAAACAAGTGATATCAAATGCTGGAGAGGGTGTGGGGAAAGAGGAACACTCATTCACTGCTGGTACGATTGAAAACTAGTGCAACCCTTATGGAAAGCAGTGTGGTGACCACTTAAAAGACTAGAAATGAATGTACCATTTGACCCAGTCATACCACTCCTAGGTGTATACTCAAAAGATTCATCCTATAGCAGAGATATGTGTGCAATCATGCTTATTGAAGCTCTTTTCACAATAGCAAAGACCTGGAAACAACCCAAGTGTCCCTCAACTGATGAGTGGATAATGAAAATGTGGTACATTTACACAATGGAGTTCTATGCAGTGGTAAAAAAGGACATCATGAATTTTGCAGGTAAATGGATAGAACTAGAAGCTGTTATGGTAACTGAAATAACACAGTCTCAAAAAAAAACAAGCCATGTATGGTGTCCCTCATTTGTGGATCCTAGTGCCAAATCCTTATATGTAGGTCAAAGTGGGTAATTTGGAGGGGCCTGGCACTTCAGCCAGGTGGATTGTTGGATAATTGAATCATTGTCTTGTGTGGCTGTGGGGGCAGAGTCACCCTACTACTGGTATAAAAGGTGGGCCTGTCACCACTGTGAGACTTGAGTGCACAGAGCTTAGATGGGGGATTTCTCAGGACCACCTGAAGCACAGAGTACCCCCCAATTGGAATTGCTGAGGGAGTGTCCAAGTGAGACCACAATAGTGATTCCAGGGTGCAAGATAAGGCCATCACCAAGCCCTAGAAACAACCTAGAGAAACTGGCTGGCAGGAAGCAGAGTGAGCACAGTGCTCAGCAGGGTACCCACCGGGTTGTTCCCTACCTGGTTTTTGGAGAACCTTCAGAATAGAAAAGGAAGAGTGAGTTAGTCTTTCAATATATAACCAAAATTGAAAGCCTGAAACCTAGACAAGTCAACACTCTATAAATAAGGAGAAAAAAAAAGAAGACATCTGAAGGAGGCAAGCAAAACAAGCCTTCAACACAGTGAAGAAACATTTGGGATTCACATCAGAATACAAACAGAAAGAAACCCACATGCCAAGTGTACAATGAAGGAACTACATGAGGAAAGGGCAGAATAATTCCCCACCAAGCTCTACCAACCCTATGGGAGTTTCCTATGGTGAGATCTCCCTGGAGGTACCCCAAGACACAGATCTTAGAGGAACAATTGCAGACATATTCAAAGAAATCAAAGAATATAAAGAACAATCAGAGAACTAGGGAGAGAAAATGTAAAATTCAAGAGGGACCTAGAGGGAGAGAATGACAAACTTTGGAAAGAAGTAAAGGGAGAAAATGACAAACACTGGAAAGAAGTGGAAACACTGAAAAGATCCCATGCTGAAATAAAAAAGGAAACCAAACCAGCAAAGCAAGGAGCTACAGGAAGAGATTGAGAAGCTCCAAAAAGAAGTGGAAATACTAAAGAAATCACTGGATGAAATGAAAAAGGAAATCAAACACTCATCCAATCAAGATGAAATGGAAGGGAAAAAGCCTCAGAAGTAGAATGGAGGAAGTAGAACAAAGAATATCAGACCTGGAAGATAACACAGAACAACTAAAAAGCTCAAGGAAAGATTATGAACAATTTAAAAATACACAAAAGGAGAACAACCAGGAATTGTGGGACACTATGAAAAGATCAAACCTCCACATCATAGGAATAGAGGAAGGAGAAGAATCCCAAGAGAATGGTATTGATCAGATCTTCAACAGAATAATAGATGAAAATTTCCCCAAACTAAAAAAGACAAACCAATACAAATACAAGAAGCACATAGAACTCCAAACAAACAAGATAGAAAAGAAATTCCCCACGCCATATCATAGTTAAAATGCTAGATGCTAGATGTTGTTTTTCTCTTGTGGCTTTCAGAATTTTGAAATTTCAGAATTTCAAAATTCTAAAAGCCACAAGAGAAAAACAACAAATGACATACAAGGGGAAACCTATCAAAATTACAACTGAATTTTCAGTGCAAACTATGAAAGCAAGACAAACGTGGAGCAAAACATTCCCAGTGTTAAAGGACTATAGATGCCAACCCAGGTTACTATACCCAGCAAAAATTTCTACAGTTTGAGGAGAGAGAAAAATCTTCCATGACATAAACAAGATGATAGAATACTTACCCAGAAAACCAACCCTTCAGAGGATACTTGAAGCAATTCAAAGGACAGAAGAAAGGAGCAATTATCCACAGGCTCCTAGAAAGAGAAATTAATAAAAGCAGAATTACAAAAATAGAAACCTAGACCAAAAATGCAAATGGATAATAAGATGAAAGGAAGCAACACACATCTTTCAATTATAACCTTAAATATTAATGGACTAAATTCCCCAATCAAAAGACTTAGACTGGGAGAATGGATTAGGAAACAGAACCCATCTATATGCTGTCTACAAGAAACCCATCTCAATCTCAAGGATAGGTACCACCTTGAAGTGAAAGGATAAGAAAAATATTCCAAGCAAATGGTACCAAAAAGAAAGCAGGAGTTGCTATTTTAATATCAGACAAAATAGACTTCAAAGTAAAAAAAAAAAACAGAAAAGACAAAGAGAGCCATTACATCTTTATCAAAGGAACAATTAACCATGAAGATTTCACAGTCATGAATATATATTCACGAAACTCTGATGCACCAAACTTTATAAAGACAATTCTCTAGGACCTCAAGGAACAGGTTAACCCCAGCACATTCACAGTAGGGGACTTCAATACCTCACTGTGAGCCCTTTGGACAGGTCAACTGCACAAAGAATAAACAGAGAGACATCTGAACTGAATGATATAATACACCAAATGGACCTCACAGACATCTACTGAATATTCCACCCAAATATCAGAGAATACACTTTCTACTCAGTACCCCATGGAACATTCTCTAAAATCAACCACATACTGGGACACAGAAAAACCTCAACAAATACAAAAACTGAACAGGTTCTGGAACTAAGCTACCACTTATTTTCAGACTTAGACATTTTTAGTATATGGGTGGAGGGTATGTATACATATTTTAGAGTAATATAAGATCAAAAGAATGAAAAAAACTAGTATGTCATGACATTTTGTCTAACCATAGTATTTATTTTATGGGAGTGCTTCTTAGTATTTCTTATACAAGGCTGCTTGAGCTTTTGTACATGCCTTTTCTGAAATATTAAAAGTATCAGGCTGGTATAACTCAGCCTTTCTGGATGCTTAATGACCATACTTAATGCTTATATCAATTTGGCCAAGGGTCTTAAGGAACTTTGTTCCTTGCCCTCAGAGGTCAACTAAGTCCCAGGGACTATGCATGGGGCATCTCTTGAAATGTCCTGCAAATGTGAGTCACCATTGTACAGGGAGGTCTTGGAGATTCACTAATGGTACTTCAGCCAGTGTCCAGTCTATAAAGAGGTAAGTCTGCTTATTCTTCAAAAAGGGAAGCCTGGTCTTTATCCTCGAGTGGATGGAACTAGTAACTGAAAAGCCAAAATGAGCCAGGGGCTCCCTCTCCCCTCCAAAACCTGAGTGACCCCTGAGGACCAGATCCTCAAGTGACCTTGAGAAAACAAAAACCTTGGTTAATATGGGATAACTGTGTGGCCTTAAACATCCAAAAGCAAAGTATAACCAGAAATAAATAATTAGTAAGGCCTGAGAAATTGTACTTTAGGTATAAAACTTGAGATCTTAGTAGAAAGACAAAAAGTTGTTTTGCCTGTCTTCAATTCTTACTGGCAAGTGCAGCTACCTTGTGGCTGCCACTGCTTTTGCTGTTCTTCAAAGATGTGAGACACAGCTTTTCAACCTTCCAATATGGACTGAAGACTCATGTCTCTCCAAGAATCTTGCAAACCTTAAGCGCCAGATGGAGACTGCTGAAATATCTAGCTTGTGGACAGAGCTACTACTGAGGTTTCAGCCTCTTCAGAGTATAGACTGCCATTGTTGGACTACCCAGGCTGTGTCACATAGACCAGTACAGGCAGATCAAAATAGGATGTGGTGCTTACTGGACCTCATTTGGTGACCATGGGAAGGGAAAACCCCAGTGTGGAGCACAAGGGCAGAACTGATGGTTGTTTGGACTTGCCAAGGAGGAGCCTTCAAACATGACATCTTTCAGCCTAATGACAAAAAAATCATAAGCTAAAAATGCTAAAACCTATGATATATGTGACATGCATAAATGCATATTTTGGAGTGATGCATATTGGAAAGAATAATAACAACAACAATGGCAGAAGGACTGGGTCAAAGAACTGACTAAAGCGGTGAACCACTGCTCGAAACGATAGACTTCTGCATCGAAAATTTTGAAAGAGACTGAGAAAAAGATGAAAGACATGTTTGGCAGAATGAGTGAGCTCTGGTGGGGTGGGGGGCTCAAGGAAGGGGGCACAAGTCTAGATTTGATTGAAAATTTTGTATGAAATGCATAGAGTGTAAATAAAAATTGTCTCTGAAAAAAAGTGGATAATTTGTTGGTAAAAATAATACCACATTGACTGATATTAGTATAGATATAGTTTGAAGTTTATGCCTCTGCTTTCCTCAGTGCTTAAGATATAAGAGAAAGAATAAATCTCCTTTTTAAAAGTACACTAAAACATACATCAACTTGCTATGTAATTTAGGAATATAGTTATATTTCTTCTTACCTGCATGCAATTTTACTGCTAAAATATGAATCCTTAAATGTGTTTTGTAATTAACCTACAGTTTATTTTCAGACTTTGTAATTTTGGTATATGAGTAGAGTGCATATATGTGTATTTTTGGACTGATATAATATTAAACAACAGCAACGAAAAGACTTGTTCAAAAAACGGAGCAAAATAGTAAACTTATGCATCAAAAAAAGTTAAAAAAGACTGAGAAAAAGATGCAAGATGGGACTTAGCATGTATGGCAGAATGCATGAATTCTGGGGGAGGGGCGTGGATGCAGGAACTGGTCTAAATTTGATTAAGAAATGTTGTATGAAATGCACAAAAGCTCAATAAAAAAATTAAGGAAAAAATTTGACCTTGGGCCAGGTGTGGTGGCACATGCTTTTGATCCCAGCATTCTGGGAGGCAGAGGTAGGTGGATCTCTGTGAGTTCATGCCTAGCCTTGTCTAGATATTTGGTTCCAGATCAGCTAGGGATAAAGGGAGACCCTGTCTCAAAAAGACCAAAAAACCAATTTGACCTTGAGGAAATTCTCTCTACCTCAGTTTCTTCACTGGAAAACAAAGTGTGTACAGGGAATGCATGGTAATAGATGGTAATATGACACTGTAGAGTGCCATGGCAATAGATGGTAACATGATACTGTAGAGTGCCATGTTAATAGATGGTAATATGATATTGTAGAGTGCCATGGTAATAGATGGTAATATGATATTATAGAGTGCCATGGTAATAGATGGTAATATGACACTGTAGAGTGCCATGGTAATAGATGGTAATATGATACTGTAGAGTGCCATGGTAATAGTTGGTAATATGATATTGTAGAGTGCCATGGTAATAGATGGTAATATGACACTGTAGAGTGCCATGGTAATACATGATAATATGATACTGTAGATTGCCATGGTAATAGGTGGTAATATGATACTGTAGGGTGCCATGATATGTGCAGGGAATGTATGGTAATAGATGATAATATGATGTAGAGTGCCATGGTATGTGCAGGGCCGTGACTATATTTTTTGAGATAAACATTTACCATATTTCAGGATGGCAGTGTGTGATACAGGAGAGTCACAGCCCATTGCAACTCACCTCCAGGTGCAGGTATCATTGGCCTTTGACAACAGTAATTCATACAGATATTGTTTGTTCCATGTCTTGTGATGAAAATATTGAGAAAAACCTTGCTAGAGACAGCAAAGATCAGTGGAAACCTTTGCGCATGAGGGTCATCTAGAGAGAAGATTATAGACCTTCTATGAGGCATGAGGTCACTAAAGTGCTTATTTTGCATAGTGCTTTGCTTACTATAGGGGTGTGTTAGGGTATGTGCCTTCTTTGCATGTTCTGTTCTTGGTGTTAGACTCTGTGGAAAGGGAGGGCAACTTGCCATGTAGGAAACTACAGACTATTTCCAAGAATAAAAAGTATATTAATTACAGGATGGAGGACAGCCACTAAATCTATATTGGAACTTTGGCCAGTGCAATGTGTGTGGAAAAGACATCTTCCTCCCTATAGTTCTCTGCACTCCTGCTCTGTCCCTGTGTGAGTTGGGAGGACTTTGAAAGGCAGGAGAGGGGCTGGAGAGATGGCGGTTAAGAGCGCTGACTGCTCTTGCAGAGGACCCGGGTTTGATCCCCAGCACCAATATGGTGGCTGAAAACCATCTTTAACTCCAGTTCCAGGGTAATCCAACACCCTCTTCTGACCTCCATGGCATTGCATGACAGGGGTGCACAAGCCTACATCCAGACTGTACATTCATACACATATGAAAATAAATAAAATAAAAAAATTAAAAAGAAGAATGTCAGGAGAGAGGTTGGAAAGTACTGTGAGAGTACTGTGGAAAGACAGCATGTTTACCTGGATGGCAGGTTAAGGCAAGACCACTTTGCCAAGATATATATCAAACTTGGTGTAAGCAAAACATACACTTCTATAACAAAACTACTGAGTTCATTAAGCTCAAATGTACAGTAGTTAGCTTGCAGTAATCAGTACTCCCTACCAAGCCCATGATTAAAATGACCATTCACTGTATCCACCATCCTAATTTCCAGGCAGCTGTTCTAGCCTTAAGCACCCCTCCTATGTCAAGACTCCAGCTATAAATACTGCTTCCATCACCACCTCATCCAGGCCATGTTTTTCACATATTTCCCAGAGTTAGTCTCTTTTAAAAATAAAAATTTTATAGAGTGATAAACTATTCTGTATGGCAAAGTATAATAACACCATCTATTTGTCAAAACCCATGGAGCTGTGCAATCCAAAGAAGAATGCTAATGTGAACTGTGAACCTTAGTTGATAATAGTGTAGTCACAGTGGGTTATCATTTATAAAAGCTGTACCACATCAATGCAAGATGCTAACAAGGGAAGAAGTTGTGTATTGGAGGATCACATGAGCAATGCTGTGGAATTTCAGTATAATTTTTCTATAAACTTAGACTCAAGCATGAAGTCTACTAATAGCAACAACAATCAGAAAATCCTGATTATACTTCATCCTCTGCACAAATTGACTCAGTGTTTCTTATTATTTTTTTTATTGATGTTTTGTTTATTTCAGATATCATTTTTCAATTCAGTTCAGGCATATTCCCCTTTCCCTTCCCCCCACCCCTTCCCACCCCACCCCAGATCATGCATTCTGCCATAACTGTCCTGCATCTTTCTCTCAGTCTTTTTTTTATGCTTAGGAATTCACATTTTCCTCCATTAATTTTATATTACTCTAAAATACAGATACGTACTCTCCACCCATACACAGTAATTATAGAGTCTGAAAATAATTGGTGGATGGATTCTAGAGTCTGTTGAGAGATTTATATTATAACGACATGGTTGCTTTCAGATAAACAGAAATATAACAATAATGTTATTCAGTTTGCCTTTCATCTGGGGGATTTGGCGTTAGCATCCACAAATGAGGGAAACCATTCCTCGTTTGTCTTTCTGGGATTGTGTTACTTCACTCAGCATAATGGCTTCAAGCTCCATCCATTTACCTGCAAAGTTCATAATGCCATCTTTCTTTACCGCTGAATAGTACTCCATTGTGTAGATAGATGTACCACATTTTTGAAAAAAACAGGAACTTGTAGCTCTGGTGGCCGGCTGGTCCTCACACCTCCAGCCCCATCTCCTACGGCTTCAGCATTTTGTGGGTCTCTCATTTCATCTTCTCAGAAGTACCCAACACTCATCAAACAGGACCTTGCACTCATTGTTTCTTCTTTCAGGATTATTTTGTCTCCTTGAGTCACCTACTTCTTTGCTATCTTCTCAAACTTCATCTTTCAGGTCCAAACAGATGCTTTTCCAGAGAGCTGTATTATCATTCAATAAATTATGTCCCCAGTCAGTCCCACTATGTTCTCTCCTAAGCCCCCCCACCACCACTGCACTATAGTGGTGTAGACTGTGGTTCATAAATAAGGAATGGTGCCTGCTTTACTACTATTCACTTTTGTAATATTCAGCACCTCATGTAGTTTAAATACAACAGATACACAATGAAAAATAAAAAACCAAGTTCACACAGTGCTTACAATGTCCCAAGCAAAGGTAAGCAGGCAGCCAGTGTTAACTCATTAAATCCTCATATCCATCTTATGAAATGAGCTTTTTTTTTCCTGGCCACTGTAGAGACGAGTACATTGAAGCCTGACAGGTTAAGTCTCTTACCAAAAACATTCACAACGTGGCAGTGGTGGGGCTAGAGTGAGCTGCATGGTCTGCTCCCAACCAGTATTCCACGTTTCATCTGTTGAATGAATGAATGAATGAATGAATGAAGGATAATGCATGAAGCAATAGTATCAGCTTATGCTTCTGTCTCACAGTGAAGTTTTCTCTCTCTCTCTCTCTCTCTCTCTCTCTCTCTCTCTCTCTCTCTCTCTCTCTCTGAAGCTCACCAGCATGCTCTTGACCATTTATTTCTCTTTTTTCCTGGTCTATCAATGCTTCTCTGAGTCCAAAGTTCCTGGTATCACTGCCCCTCTCTTCTTGTCTGTCTTTCGTTGTTGTTGCTGTTGTTCTTTTCCAACAGCCTAGTGCCTTTCCTGTCTTTTGATTTGATGTTCCTAATGGTAGCATATCTCCCTTTCAGCAGTGCACCCAGGTGAATCATATTTTGGTTTTGGATCTGGCCAAGTACATTTAGAGGACAGAGAAATCAGTGTGGCCCATATCCAGCTTCATGTTTCCAGTTGGATTTGCAAGAAAGAAACCCTCCAGCAAACACCAGAGCGTTATCCCATTTTGAGTCAGCGCAAAGCCTTTCTCATTTATCAGCATTGGGACTTTCTGCTTATGGGCTGTACTGACAAAGTAGAAACATAAAAAGAGATGCAAGAAGCGATAACAGAAATAATGAAGAAAGAAAAGAGTTTGTCTAATACAGCAAAGGCTCGTCTTCAAGTTCAGTTGCAGATACATAGGCGGTAGCATTCAAAGAGGCATCAACGGACTCAGAGTAATACTGCGGCTTCACTGAGGACTTTGCCACAGGGAAGCTATAAGTGGTTGCTGTACAGCCGTGATCTGAATTGTTGGATGCCTCTGGGGCCCAAACGGTTTTAAAGAGAACAGCAGCTGCTTTCCATCAGCTGACAGCATAGAGGCAATTTCTTCATTGAAAGATATATCTAAATAAAACGCCACGATGATGCATGCTTTTGAAAGGATGTTTATAGAATGCTCAGCTACAACTCTTTCCAGCACAATTCAATAGCGGTTCTCAATTTTCTCTGAAGGGAAATGTGCGATATATAAAGAAGCCTACACTAACAGAAATGATAAGTACAGTTGTCATATTGAAGCAATACTTTTAGCTATGGTTTTAGTAGATTAATTTAGACTTTTATGGTGGAATATTTTTCTGGTTAGCTCTTTCAGCTCCTTTAATGCTTGGGAGTAGGCTTATTGTTTTGGCATTACTGTGAAATAGAACAAAGGAGGCTATGCAGGGAAGGAAAAACAAAGACCAGGCTTTTTTAAAAAGTAAAATGGATATGGGGCTGAGGTCTCAGTTGGAGTGTTGGTGCCAATGAGCTGTTCATATTAGAGAAGCGAAACATCTGTTAGTCTTCATTTTCCTACTTTACAAAATAATGTTGCATGCTTTTGGTAACATCCTAGACACACATTTGCTAGCTACTTAAACCAAGTTCCACCTTTCCTGCACATTATTTGAGAGAAGCATTTCTTGACCATTACCACCCATCAAATCTGAGACTGACAGCAGGGCTGAGTAGCACACGTTTGCTAAGGAAGTCATGATACCAATGACAAAAAGCATTGTGGGCCAGCCGTGCCATGGAGCTCTTATGTGTTAAACAGTGGATCCTGTCAATAAATGGGTACTGTATCTTGAGTTCAGATATGGCTCCCTTCAGCATTAATAAAGGATCTGCTGCATGTTAGGAAGACAGAGGAACCTTCCCTGAGGAGTAAAGATAAAGCTGGAAATAACAGGAAAAGAAGCACTAGAGTTCAGAATATGGGATCAGCATATGCAAAGACTTGGGGTCAAAAGAATGTTAAACCAACTGCAGAAGAGGAAAGATGGTAAAAGCCAGAGGAGGTGGATGACCACGAGGAAACAGTTTTCCTGGTGGCCGGAAACTTGCTCATATGAACTTACAACAATGGTGACAGCAGACACAAGACCCGTGCAAATGCGATCAGACCAAAAAACATCATAGAACTGGGGAAATGGGAAAGAAGCTCCAGTCTTACCTGTGGGACCATTGGCAGCTGATCACTGCTGGGTGAGGGAGAATTTGTCTTCTTTAAGGGAGTGACACTAGATAGGCTGCATGAACTCACACTAAGAGACATCTGGGAACATAAACTTGACTCTTTAGGCCTTAGCATATGTAACAGGATGCATGAAATCCTGAGGGTCCTCTATAGAGAGTGCAGCTAGGGGAGAGGTCTTAATATCATCAAAATATACTGTATGGAATATAGACAAATTCAGTAAAAATACATATTTTTAAAAGTGCATGAAATTTCTGGGGATAGTGGAGGTACAGATGGAAGAGAGGAATCTAAATTTGATCAAAATAAATTGCATGAGATTCCAAAAATTCAATAAAATAGAAAAAGAAAATGAATGGTAAAGCCCAAGGAAGCTTAGGTTGCTTCTGGAAGCACTGTGAGCCATGGCAGGTTCTCAGAGGAAAGGACAGCTCAAGGAGCGGTGCTACAAGAAGCCTTCTCCAGAAGAGCAGAAACCTGAGGTGCCTTACCTAAAATGGAGGGAACGGACATAAGAGCTAATTACACATTTAAGAGCTGGTCTACAGGCAATGCAGACAAAGGGATTCTCTCAGCCCCTTCTCAACTCTAAAAGGCTTTTTGAATTGGTATAACTTTTCACCAATGAGACCTCATTTTACGCATGTCTAAAAGCCTGATTCAAGTCCTCCTAAAACTTTTCCTTCTCTGTAGCTGTAATGAGTAGCTAGTTAGCATTATTTAATAGTATCCTAATATCCAATACTGTATTCTATGGAGTAATTGCCAAAAGAGAAATTAATGCTTTAGATTAGAATATGACACAAATATAGAAAAAGGTGCAAATGACAGCTAGGTAGTTGACAGACCTTCACCGATGAACATGTATACATAAGCACCAGGTGAAGGAATTCTCCAAATGGCTTGGCACTTGTCTCCCACCACTGCTTCCATCCTCCCCGCGTGGTAAACCTTCTAGAAGCTGTCATTCATTCATTTTTTTTTAATTTTATTTATTTTTTATGTGTGTGAATGTACTGTCTGCATGTAGGTTGGTGCACCCGTGTCGTGCAATGCCGCGGAGGTCAGAAGAGGGTGTCGGATTCCCCTGGAACTGGAGTTAAAGATGGTTCTCAGCCACCATGTGGGTACTGGGAATTGAACCTGGGTCCTCTGTAAGAGCACTCAGCGCTCTTAACCTCTAGGCCATTTCTCCAGTCCCTCATTCATTCATTTTTATATGTTTGAAACTTTTAAATAGATGCTGACAGCATATAATCTTTTCCTTATAACTTCTTTTGCTCATCATAACATTGGTGATATTTTTCTACATTATTGCATGTGACAATAATTTATTCATTTTCATAACTCCATAGTATTCCACCATGAATACATGGAATTTATTGATTCTAGTGTTGATAACCACTCAGGAGAATTCAATAAACATTTTAAAATGAGCAAATTAATTAACTTCTCTAAGACTCATTATCCTGTTTGTAAAATGCATTTTGCAATGAAATAAAAATGTACTCCATAAGACTGTGATGAGGACGAAATGATATCAATAAGCAAAATGTCCACCTTGTGAGGCCAAGTAAGCACTCATTAAATGGGATCTACTGAAGACTACTCTAGGAGGTGTCTTAATGATGGAAGCATCCTAAGTGGAAAATGCTTCATCAAAGGTTCTGCAACTGTAAAAGGACTGGACGAAAATCAACACCTGTTGTTTGTCACAGGCTCATCCTTCTTCACTTGACTCTTCATAAGCAAAGTCGAGCTACAAATGTTCAAGCACCTGAACTGCCCCAGGGCCCTCTGCTCTTCTTAAGCTTTGCACCTGTTATGCTTGGCTCTTGGCATAACAAGTTAGTCTCCTGGTTTCTGCATTACCCAGATTCAGTATTAATATGAATTTTTTTAAAAAAAATGATACTTTCTTCTTTATGTATGAGAAACTCTAACACATGTTATAAGAGCCTCATATTTCTAGTCAGGATACCCAAAGCTCAGAATAAGATTCAGACGGTTGTGCTGAGCACATATGAGACCCTCAGCCTTTAGGCATTGACTGCACTGGCTGCAAATTTTAATCATGATAAATGGGAATCAGTGTGGAAACCTAATAATAGATTAAATAATAGATCAATGCAGCAAGGTCACTGGCAATAGCCCTGAGGAAACTGTGTATCATCAACTGTGGAGAGAAAGTATAATGGCCCCAGGGTAAGAGTGAAGAGCTAAGTCACACAGTGCTGTTGCGTTTCTCTGACTCCACTGTTCATGGACCATATTCAATTGTACTATTTCCTGGCATGTGTGCTGAAGCCAGGAATATCTGTTGGTCTGGTGTGATGCTCTACTGGGATTCAGCTGACCACTTTGTATTAAGAGATCTATAGATTGTTAAAACTTAGTATGTCATAGGCATAACTTATTATCATGTCTTTTACAATTAATAATTTTTATATTCCCTAACTCCATGACATCTATATTTAATCAACTCATCTAGTCAGAAAGCTAGGCATTGTCTGGATATTTTTTTGAAGATTTATTTTTGCTTTTTGTAAGTGTGAATGTTTTGCCTAAATGTATGTATATCCACCGTGTGTGTGCCCAATGCCCATATAGGCCAGAAAAGGGTGACAGAGCTAGAACTGGAGTTCTGGATGATTGTTAGCATGGTACAGGTGCTGAGAATCAAAACCGAGTCCTCTGAAAGGGCCGCAAGTACTCCTAACTGCTGAGCCATCTCTTCAGGCCCATGACACTGTTTTTGGACACTTTCCTAAAAAGATCATTCTCTCAAATAAGCTTTAAAAAAATCTTACCACACATATTTTCATCTGGGGAGCACTAGTCAGATATAATAGTTTTAAAAGAAGAGGCATGCAATTGAAAAAGAGAATGTAGGGGGTGTGTAGGAGAAGATGGGGGGAATGGATGTGACTAAGATACATTGTGTATAGATAGGAAATAGAAAAATTCCTCCTTTCCTCCATCCATAGTCAAGTTTTCTAAGAATGCTTAGAATACTTCCCCATAATAATATGTGAAATTTCAAACTGATGTCCCTGTTTCTTTCTGTAACTTCTCTATTTCTACCTATATATATATTCTTTATTATGCAGTCAGAATTCTTTCTGTATTTCATTCCTGATTATGCCAATACCTTGCTTACAATTTATTCACAATTTTTCTTGAAACCTGAATGTTAGGATATTTAGTTTAAACTAACACTTCCACATAACCTTGTCCATAAGGGTTGACCAAGAGAAATTTCTCCACCTCAGTTGTGGTGAAGTATTTCTAGTTCAAGGACTGCCACAGAACATTCTTCTCTGGACCTTCACACTTACCCTGACCCCTATGTGGAATAGTTTCCCTCCTAGTCTTCCTTTTCCAAATGCTCCCAGAAACTGTGAAAACCATACACCTGGAACATGCTAAAAGCTAATAGGGTACAATGAAGTAAGCGCATACTCAGGCAAGCAGTGATTTCTCTCAGACACAGGGCAGGACTGACACAAGGCATCCATTCACTTGTTCACAGACGTGCAACAAACATCCAAGAGCATGAAATACAAATTATTGTTCTATGCTTTTGAGGATGCAGTGCTGATTTAGGGAGTGACTCCCACTCTCATGCCATTTTTGCTTTCTCTCTACATAAGTGGGAGGAGACAACAAACTTGGATACAACTATCTGGAATTTTGCCACTTATGTGAGGGACTTCCTTTGGTGACAACTATACCGCTACACAACTATACATCATCACCATCCTCCTTACCTTCTTTGCACACATATATATCTTTGACCTCTTCTATAACCTACTTCTAGAGCCATCTGCCTGTTTCTGCTTCCTATTATTAGCTAAATCCAGGAGCACCATCATTTATCATGCCACCTCTTCATTAACCTGTTTCCAGACATGTCACACCCTATTCCACCAGTCCATTCACCATGCTTCATGTGGCTGGGCTAATATTTTAGTGCTTATAGTGAAGCATATGCAAATAAAGATGTGAAACACACACAAAAATGTACATATACATACATGTACACACAAGCACACAGTCTCCAGATCTTTGCATGGAGGCTGCAGACACATCTGTAATGAAGTAAAATATGGCCATAGGAAAGCACAGAATTATAAAAGCAGAAATCTCATTTGAGATTGAATTTATGTACCTACAATCAATTTAAATAGCATATACATTTAAGATGAAGACCTACAATAGTTTTCAATACCACAAAGGTGTTTCTTCCTGTTCAAGAAATTTGTCTTTCCTAGAACCACTAAATGAGATCAATAAATTGCATATACATATATACAAATAATAATAATGATAAAGGAGGTCCTCAAGTTTAGAGGTGGTGTGGAGGAACATAAGAGTTGGAGGAGGAGGGGATAGGGGTGAGAATGATGTAAATAAAGTAAATATGAAAATCCCCCCAAATTCAAATAAGTTAATAAAGCACAAAAACATGTGAAACAAACAAAATCCATGAAAATCCTCCCAAATTAAAATAAGTTAAATAAACACAAAAATGTGTAAAACAAACAAACAAACAAAATCCATGAGGAGTTGAAACCTCTAAATTAGATACCAGGAATGTTTGTATGTTAGTCTTTGTTTTCTACATAACCATTTGCAGATGAAGCTGTGTTGGGAATTTGTAACCTTGAAGGATTGAGAACACTGAGAGAAAACATGATAAAAGAGAAACAATGAGTTGGAAAATGACAATGTCTTCATTTCTTGACCCCTCACATCCAGAAATAAACTGAATTTAAAACAATAAGATATCCAGGAAAGCCAGACAAACTTAGGTTTTCACATTTCTCTTACAGAAAAATTAGAAAAATATGTAATTGTGGCAGTTTGGATCAAAACTGGATTAAACGTGTGCATGAATACTGTCAGAGAAGAGGGCTAAAATGAAGCAGCTGCCTGCCCAAGTGGTTAAAGAGGTCTTCCATGTGACTAGGAGGGAAAGGCTGAGACTTCAGAAGCACAATTAATTTGCTAGGCTTGAGTGCTTGGGACTGCATGGTCTGAAGAATCCAGTGACTTCAATTGCAGGATTTCCTGCAACAACTGCACACAGAGAATGTTCCTCTAACCTCTCCATCTACAGGGTAGATCTTTGGGTACGATGGGCTAGAATTCATGTGTATATGTGTCTGTGGCTGTGTGGAAGAGGGAGAGGAAATAAGTCTTTTGTTGGAAGACCATATCTTTTAGTTATTTTACAGCCATCCTCCATTTTAACACACCCTCCCCTTATATATTCCTATCATACTACAAAGTAGCATTAATAATTGCCAGCATGCATTGCTCACTGTTTATGAACCTCCATCAGTGGTCACAACAATACTATAAGGTATATATTATTAATTACACTTTAAAAATGAGGCAGTCAATCTACGTTCAGTCATGTAAATTGATTTGGCCAAGCCCTCACAAATGTTAAGGTATAAACACTCCATTTGTCTGGATCCAAATTTCACTTTGCCCAGTATTCTTTTCTTAGAGCTGCACAGCCTTATTAAAACTACAGAAGTACTGTGTGTGTGTGTGTGTGTGTGTGTGTGTGTGTGTGTGTGTGTGCAAGCACGGAGGGGTGGGGGAGGACTCAGATCTGCCATTGTTTCTCATGATGAATTATGGGTCTAGTTGCCTTGTAACCCCAGCTTCTCAGAACACTAGCATGCGGACCACCTGGCTGGAGTGATTTATTGAGATGTATCAGCTCTTGTTTGGATGCGTTTAAGTGCATCCCAGTCTACCTTCGGGTAAATACACTGAGGATGAAGAACTGCCATGACAGCCACCCGTGGAGTTGTTTATGTCCTGTAGCCAGTGCATGGCCCTCCAGAGAGCTCTTCCTCATGCTGAAGACTGCTGGGGGTGGGGAAGAATGACGGTAGAGGTAGAGAGGATGATCAGTCACCTATCATGGCCAAGAGACAGGGTTGCTGAGAGAGAGCAGGCTTTCTAACGAAGAAGGATCCGGAGTGGCACAAAGCATTCCTTGGAGGGCCCTTATGGAGTTGAGTAGAAATGCTGACCTTTTTCAAAGATCCATAAATAATTTACAGCCCATCTCTAAAATATGTCTCCATGCATTTTTGTCTTCAAACATTGGACTCTTTCTGTAGGAATCAGGTATTTCTTGACAACATATTCTAATCACTGTGCATGTTTGGTTGCTTGGGGGGGGCATGCTAATTCTTAAAGCATTTCCACTATCATGGGTGTTTTGGAGAATCGGGTAATGGTGAGTGAGACTCATCTATTCAACAAGAGGAGTGAAATTTGGTTTGTTTGTTTTTGGTTTTGAATTCCATTTGAATAGTTTGTGGATCATCAAATAAAAATTTCTCTGTAGAACCTATTGTTTCCAGCTGTATTTTATTAAAAATTTAAGAATTGGTCTTCCCATCTTCATCAAAACTCATAAATTTGCGGATAAAGAGAAAAGTTGAAAACACTGGGATTTTTGTGTCTTTTCTTTTCTATTTTTAATTTGTTTTTTATTGTTATTAAACTTTTTCCATAAATCGTACATCATTTTCAATTGAATTTAGAATCACCTCCCTTTCCATGCCCCCTACCCCAGTCCCTGCACTCTACCGTTTATGTCTTGCATCTTTTTCTGAATCTTTCCAGAGTTTTTCCCAGTTCTTTTGTTGTTGTTATTCTCTCTAACTTGTATTGCTTCTCTCTTTCTCTCTCTCTATATCTACATTACATATATCAATTATAGTTATATTAATATATATATATAATATATATTATCTATATACATACATACCCATATCTCCTGAATTGGAGGAATTTTTTTCTTTTGTTTGCTAAAAGATGTTATGTTTTCCTTAAGGAAGTGCTTGAAGGCTCCTCCTTGGCAAGCCCAGACAACCATCAATCCTGCCCTTGTGCTCCACACTGGGGTCTTTCCTCCCATGGTCTCCCAAATGAAGTCCAGTAAGCACGCATCCTGTCTCGAGCCCCCTGCACTGGCATCCATGATCCAACCAGGGTAGTCCAACAATGGCAGTCTATACTCTGACAAAGCTGAAATCCCCTTAGCTGCTTAGTCTACAAGCTGGGTATCTCAGTAGTCCCCATCTGGCATTGAAGATTTGGAGGATTCTTGGAGAGACATATTGGAGGGTTAAATATGTGTCTCCTGTCTTTGAAGAGTGGCAAAAGCAGTGGCAGCCACAGAGTAAATGTACTTGCCAGTAAGAATTGAAGACAGGCCAAACAACAATGCTCTCTCTTTTTTCTTTTTTTCTTTTTTACTAAGATCTCAAGGAAAACATTGTTTTATGATCAACATTTTTGCACTCTAAACACTAGATTTACCAAACTGTTGCAATAAGTCATTTTTCCTTCACGGGGCTGTTTTGTTTTGTTTTGTTTTGCTATGTTTTGTTTTGTTTTGTTTTTGGTCTTTTTGAGACAGGGTCTCCCTGTAGCCCTAGCTGGTCTGGAACTCCTTAGGCTGGCCTCTAACTCATAGAGACCCTCCTGCCTCTGCCTCCCAAGTGCTAGGATTAAAGGTGTGGGCCACCATGCCAGGCTTCCTGTGACTTCTTTCACAATCAGGATACAATACAGGCACATCAAATGTAAACATGTATAGGGCCAAAATTCCAAATGTGGACAAAATGAACTGCCTGCCACCGAGCGAGCAGGGAGAGACCTGGTGTTTGGGGCACACCTATGTCGAGATTCTACAAGGCTGATTGACTGAGTAGAATTTCTTTAGGCCTGAGCACTGAATGAAATTTTAATCAACCAAACATCCTTCTGTATCACCCACCTGAAGCCCACTGAGCAGAACACAGAAGAGGGGCTGCAGGGACTGTAAGAGCTGGAAGGTGGAGAGCACTGCAGGGACTGTAAGAGCTGGAGGGTGGGAGCACTGCAGGGACTGTAAGAGCTGGAGGGTGGGAGCACTGCAGGGACTGTAAGAGCTGGAGGGTGGGAGCACTGCAGGGACTGTAAGAGCTGGAGGGTGGGAGCACTGCAGGGACTGTAAGAGCTGGAGGTGGGAGCACTGCAGGGACTGTAAGAGCTTGAGGGTCGGAGCACTGCAGGGACTGTGAGAGCTGGAGGGTGGGAGCACTGCAGGGACTGTGAGAGCTGGAGGGTGGGAGCACTGCAGGGACTGTAAGAGCACTACAGGGACTGTAAGAGCTGGAGGGTGGGAGTACTGCAGGGACTGTGAGAGCTGGAGGATAGGAGCACTACAACATAACACTATCTTCTGGGCATGGCACTGCCACTCCAGTCATGAACGCTAGGCTGTGGCCAACTGCACAAGACTGAATAAATGAGAAAGGGACCCAGAAGCAGGCTGGGTCCAGTGGGAAGGAGGAAGATAGTCAGCAAGAGTGGAAGGAGGAGGTGAGGGAAGGTGATGGACTGTGAATGTAGTCACAGTACAATCTAGAAACTTATGTAGTTGTCAAGTACAAAAAAATTAAAACTTAGACTTCCTATTGTGGAGATTCAGAATATTGTAGATCCAGAGCCAAATAATCTTGGGCCACCTTTATTCCCTTTAGTAGTCACCCTTTGCCTGACTGGACTCATGACATTTTTGTTCTTTTTTTTGGTCTTTAGCCCCAAGTACCTGAAACTCGCTATGTCGATCAGACTGGCTTTCAACTCAAATATCCAACTGCCTCACCCTCCTGAGTCTTATAGGCACTAGGTTAGTGAATAACAGGAACTGTTTGTTTGTTTTTGGCCTTCTTGAGACAGAGTCTTCCTTCCTGTAGCCTCAACTGGCCTGAAACTCACTATGTAGACCAGGCTGACCTTGAACTCACAGAGATCCACCTGTGTCTGCCTCCCAGGTGCTGCAATTAAAGATGTGTGCCACCACGCCTGGCCTGACCCAACATTCTTTTTTTTTTTATTTTATTTTATTTATTTATGTATGTGTATGAATGTATTGTCTGCATGCAAGTTTGTGCACCCGTGTCGTGCAACGCCGCAGAGGTCAGAAGAGGGTAACGGATTCCCCTGGAATTGGAGTTTCAGACGGTTCTCGGCCGCCATGTGGGTGCTGGGGATCGAACCCGGGTCCTCTGTAAGAGCGGTCGGCGCTCTTAACCGCTAGGCCATCTCTCCAGCCCTGACCCAACATTCTTAAAACCCATGGACTGTATTAACTTGGCAAACCATAATTTTTCACCAACTTAAAAGCTAAGAATCCTACCCAATAGTGTCTAAGGCCTGTAGTAGAGATGCCTGCCCCCTTTATAGTACTTAGCTTCTCTCAGGCTCTGATCAACATGTTTAAGAACTGCCTGCAGTTAAGACCTCCTGTTCTCTGAGTATGAAAAGTTGATGTAACTGCATTTATGTTCAAACATGTGACCCAAATCTGTGTTCTCAAACCATGGTCACTAATATTTTGCTCAGAATAAATTCTCTCATTCCTTTTAAGGAATAGCTGTGGTTTATGTTAGCAGTAAGAAAGATGCAAACTTCCAAAGCACGCCAGGCCATATCCATGCTTAGCTCTCTTGATATTTTTCCTTGAGAGGTAGTTTGCATTATTTTCTTATTTATAGAGAAGAATTAGTGCTCCAAGAATTGAACTCTGATGCAAAAGAGCCACATGGAAGTCTTTCTGACTCTGAGCCTCAACTCCTCAGCAGAGGGTGGTTGGAACATTCATTAACAGTCTGTGCTGTTCTGCCCTGACTTGGTTTCTGTGTTTTTTAATAAACCCTTACTTTTGGGCTGGAGAGATAGCCTAGCGGTTAAGAGCACTGACTGCTCTTGCAGAGGCCCCGGGTTCGATCCCCAGCACCCACGTGTCGGCTAAGAAACATCTGTAACTCCAATTCCAGGAGAACTCCAGTTCCAGGGGAATCCGAGACCCTCTTCTGACCTCCGCCACATTGCACAACACGGGTGCACAGACCTACATGCAGACAGTACATTCATACACATACAAAAATAAATAAAATTAAAAAATTAAAAAAAAATAAACCCTTATTTTTGATGCTTTTGCCACTGCTGTATTACATTTGTCTTAAATTGAGAGAATAGGCAAGAGCTTTAAATGCTTTTATCCATCTTTCCTTGTAACTATCATCATCTGTCTATATTTAAACAAAGAAGATTCAGGGGCTGGAGAGATGGCTCAGTGATTAAGAGCACTGACTGCTCTTGCAGAGGACATGGTTTCGATTCCCAGCACCCATATGGCAGCTAAGAACTGTCTTAGGCCTGGTGTGCTGGCACATGCTTTTAATCCCAGCACTTGGGAGGCAGAGGCAGGCAGATCTCTGTGAGTTCAAGGCCGGCTGGGTGTACATAGTGAGCTCCAGGCCAGCTGGGACTAAAGGGAGACCCTATCTCAAAAAAAAA
This sequence comes from Rhizomys pruinosus, assembly GCA_009823505.1. Taxonomy (NCBI): domain Eukaryota; kingdom Metazoa; phylum Chordata; class Mammalia; order Rodentia; family Spalacidae; genus Rhizomys; species Rhizomys pruinosus. The sequence continues at coordinate 2,039,060 of VZQC01012976.1, forward strand.
AAAAAAAAGATTCAGATTTATGTGTCCATTAAACAGGAGAGGGAGGAGATGATGGTTTGCAATAACCTGGTTTATATTTTATGGATGACTAGGAGAGAGGAATACAAAGGCTCTAAAGTATTTATCAAGGTTGGAAATGTTAATGCTGGTTTGGTTAGCATATGGTATATACCTGAATTGAAATATTACAGGGCCACCCCATGAGTATATGGAATTATTACACCTTAGAAAAATTAATAATACCTAACATGGTAATGCTATCTATATGATTTTATTATTGCAAACAGTATAATTACTGCACATCAAATTATTTTAATGTCTTCCATGCATTTGTATAATTAAGGTAATAAGTAAATTTTTTTAAAGAGTAAAGGAAGTCTCCATTAAAAAAGGGAAAGCCCAGGAGGATTTCCTGGATTCATTGTTTTCAGATTGTGGTATTTGCATTTTGACAGCTTCAGTGTCTGAGTTCATATCTGCAACATCCCTTTCTTATGGTCAAAGAAAATACATCTCAAAACACCTTTGTGGTCTCCATCTAAGTGCTGGATTCCCCAGTGCTTTGTTACAAGAGATTTCAGACAGACAAAAGCCTCTCCATTCTTGGTATTGCTTACAAAGCAACCCTTACTATGAAGATAATATTTCACGTTTGTGCTTTCTTGCTTTCTATGTCCAAATATGTCTTCCTAGTAAAGAGAGCCAAGAAGTAAACCAAAGACAGTTAAGAGATGTAGGCTAAAGACCCAGGGAGTAGGAGGGAAGGGAAAGACAAGGTTTGTTCTTGATCCTGGAAGTGCACTGGGTCAAGAAGACGAGGTGAATGTATCTATGACCCAGAAAGTAGAAGGTGGTCAGTGAGTGGAAATGTGAGCCCACCACCCACAAGGCAGAAGGTCTGTAAAACAGAGGAAAAATGAATCAGTTATAAAGTCAGAAATGGCTCTCCTCGTTTTTTTGTCTTCATGCCAAGCAAAGGGCAGTGACACTGTGTCCGGTGAATGCTTAGAATGATGCTTGGTAAGTAGTGAAATTTCAACGAATTCCTACTAACCTTAGCATTGTTAATTTTCTTTGAGATGTGTCCAATGGCCCCTCTCCTTAGAGAGAATAAGCTCTCACCTACTGGTGTTCCTGTCATTTATGTGGCAGCACTCTGCCTCTATTGGTTATTAACTAGTCATCGGCAAGGGGTCCTTGTGATGCAACCTCTCTCAGATCATGAAATGCTATCACCCCATGTCTGCTAGTTCAGCAGTACAGTCACACAGTCTCTAGGCATTCTCTCTCTCTCTCTCTCTCTCTCTCTCTCTCTCTCTCTCTCTCTCTCTCATGAATCTGTTATAAATTTATAACAAATGAGTTGTTTATTTCCAGTAAAAGGAACATGAAGGAGTGAAAGATTGGTTTTGCTTTGTAAAACAATGTCATCCAAAGGATAGCTTTAAATCAGAAGGTTGAGGTTTGGTATGCAGACTGCCTGGGAGAAAAAGAAATCCCTGCCTCCTTCCCTTAGCGTCACTTGTCAGCTGAGTGGAAATTTCCTTTCTGTTAATGGCTATAAGTATGAAGAAGATCATGATTGCCCTCCTAGAGGTTCTTACAAAGATGAATCTGGGTAAATGGTACATAGGTACTAATAAAGAGTACACGCACAGCTCTCGTTCATATATTTCCTTAGGAATCTTCATTTCTGCATAATATCTTTTCTAGCACTTTTCCCTTCCTGTTATTCTTGCTCATTGGTGTAATTTTTTTCTCTTTTTTTTTTTTTTTTGGTGTATGTTTTTTAAAGCATGTATTGTGCTGGGCTTGGCGATGCATGCCTTTAATGCCAGCATCCAGAGGACAGAGGCAGGCAGATCTTTGTGAGATTGAGGCCACCCTGGTCAGCAAGTGAGTTCCAGGCCATCTGAGGCTATAAGGAGACTGCCTCAAAAGAAAACCTACCCACAAAACACAAAAATGAAAAACAACAAACATGTATTTTTACATTATAAGGAAAGATTATAGGTCCCTGGCAAAGCCAAAGTCCAGGCCAATCTGTTATTTGCATCCAAAATGATTTTCTGGTCATTTTTTTTTTCACGAGGAATTTTATTTTATTTTATTTATTTATTTATTTTTTTATTTTTAAGGGATTCTACAATACAATGACACAGTTGTTTGCAGATAACATTGATGTCACTCATTATGTCATACAATCAGGTGCATTTTGCAAGTATCTATGTCCAAATTTTGGACAACCCAAGGTTTCCATAGACCAGTTGGAGAAGCTTGTATGCACAGGCATGTTGATCAATCAGGAGTCCAGACTATATTCCTGTAGTCTCATGATTCACCCCTTTCTCTCCACAGCCCTTACAATCTACCACGCCTCCTCTTCCGCAGTTTGTTCCCTGGGCTTTGGGAAAGGAGTACAAGTGGGTGAGAAGAAAACAGTCTAATTTCTTTGGAGATGTCATTTTGGACTCCAGTCTGTTCAGGTTGTTTCCCTTCATGGATTGACAGCTTTCCCAGTCATACCCTTTTTAGTCATATTAACAAAGCACAAGCTATTGGATGTACAGGCATTTAAGCAGTACCACTTATTATGTCAAGCTAAGCTGTGAGCATAGACACAGATGCTTGGATAGTATGCTAATCCACAAACTGTGGTTTCTCTATAAAGGGTGACAAGTTCTTACTGTGGCTCACAATGTCGCCCAACCACCAGAGTACACAAGCTTGTGGCATCCGCTGTGAGTTATTCCTCCAAGGGAGGAGGAGCAGCTACAGAGTTGCTACCAAACCAGAACACTACACACAATATTATATTCATATAATAGTTTATGTCATTTATGTATGAGAAAATAAATTTGAATGAATATAATAAATTATTAGCAGGCCACAAAATGACAATATAGAGATTTGAACTCAGAAAAATATATGACTTCCATGACCCTAGGGTCCTGCTTTATGCTTTATTTACATGCAGGGAGGGAAGTGCCTCTCTTTCTAAAATTATTTATTTACCAGAAGAATGCTCAGAGGCTCAGTCTGAGTGTGGAAATGTCATTCTTATCCATGCTGCCTCTGATCTTGTTCTGGTTCTTTACCTCAGCAAAACTGTCCCACGACAGTCGCTGTAAAGTATATGTTCTTTCTGAGTTTCAAATCTGTTGGGAAAGGACATGATCTATATATCACCGTTGTCACTGGATTCTGGAAAGATGGTGCAAAGAAGTGAGGCATTTGACCTGGGTCGTACACTGGATCTGCCCATTTCCAGTTGTATTATCATAATCAGTAGCTCTAAGTCTCAAACTCTTCACATGATTAATGAGAACAATCATGTCTGTACTTTTGGGTCTTTGTTATCAATTTGAATGGATTAAGCAATGTCTAGGACCAGCAAAGCCCACCTGTTTTTCTGGGCACCCTTCCAGAGAGGGTTGTCCCACATGGGACAGTGACTGAGGGAGAGATGTCTGCCCTGAATGTGGCTTGCACCATCCAGTGGGCTGACAGGCAGAAAGGAAGTAGGTGAGCTTGCCTGAAAGAGCGCTGTTGCTGCCTGGGTCCATGTTTGACTGCTTCCAAGTCTGCTGACATCAGATTCCAGCTAATTCAGCCTTTCAGCTGTGCACTCAAATCTAGTGACTTTCTAGAGACCTTCCAAGCCTCCAGCACTAGACTGGGATTGCTAAGGAAGCCATTTTCTTGAATTGGACAGCTACTTTTCAAGCTTGGAGATGCTGTTGTTGAACTACCTACTTCCTATCATATGATCTAGTCGAATGCATCCTTCTGTCTACAACATATACATGTATTCTACTTCTTCTGTTCCACTAGAGAACCCTGATTAATACAGTATCAGTCTTTAATGGATGGCATGACAACTGAAAAATACATTTGCTATGAAGTGATTAGCAAAGAATTTTATGTTGAACATCTGAAGGAATTATAGTCATGGTTACATTGTACTATTTTATGTTGAACATCCGAAGGAATTGTAGTCATGGTTACGTCATAACATTTTGTCTTCATCATTACTATTTGCATATATATGTTGGTTAATTTTTGTTGTCAACTTGACCGATCTTAGAATCATGAAGGAAAGACACAACTATGGATCAATAAGGATGTTTCCATGACCATTTACCTGAAGAGAGAAGACTGTTCTTAATGGTGGAATCCTTCCATGGGCTGGGATCCCAGACTGACTATAAAGAGTACAGTGAGCGGGACACCAGCCTTTGTCTTTCCCTGCTTCCTTACTCTAGAACGATGTGATAAGATCCCTCATGCTTCTGCCTCAGTTCCTTCCCTGCCATGGTGGATCTTACCTGCAACCTCTGAGCCCACATAAACCTTTCCTTCCTTTAGTTGGCTTTTGTTAGTATTTGTCACAGCAAAGGGAAAAGTAATTAACACAAATCTTATCATAGTGGAAGTAAGCCTATTAGACATTCTCCAAGTGTAGTTTACTTTGGGAATCTCGCAGATTTTGGTCCTTTAGACTCAAAAATAATTAATGAAAAGAGAAATGTCTGTGGGTATGGCCAATTTCTATTTCACCTTAGGTGAAGACTGACGATAGCAGCACATTCCTTTCAACAAGCTGAATTCAGATCAACAAAGGCTATGCGCATTTCTGCTGTATGCCAGGTGCTATGTTAAGCACCAGTGAGAAACGTATAAAATATGCCCTTCAGCTCCTAGACGCTTATGGATACATGGAAATGTTTGATATTAACAGAGGATGATGTAATGATCACAAAATATGAAAACTAACTCTGAATCTGACTGCATCTGGGTCAGCACACACACACACACATGCTATGGACAGTCTTGTGGATGTTATCCTATATGTTAGAGGTCACAGAAAAGAAGGTCATGAGCTATATACCTATGGCATGGATCTTTATGACCTCTGGGATCCTTTAATCTTGAATTTCATAAATATGTAAAATGATTTCACTTACAAATTTCAATGTCTACATTATAGAAAAATGTTCAACCTACATAGTTTCAATGAACTGGAACTAAGATTAGCAACCTTCAAAATTCTAGGCACACTAAAATTTGCCACAGTCCCATTCGGTTATTAATTATACTTGTTTTACTGCATTCATTTTTATTACATGCTTTACACCTGCTGGCATTAAAGACAGCCTTATACTTCCTCTATTACTCAGTCCTTAGCAAGCACATAAAACTACAACCGTCAGAAACTAATAATAGTAACTAGCGTGTATTTAATTCCAAGTGTCAGAAAGTATACTGTTTACTTAGCTTAGTGAACTCTCTTATACGAATACTCAGAGGAGTACCCTCATTTTTTATGTAAGTAGTTTGAAATTTAGAAATGCCAAAAAGCTGTCAATGTGGGACCATGGTAAATACCAACTCTTAAGCACTCTATAGCAGTATACACTGGAGGCACAATCCTCGTAAGCAGTGAGGAGGAAAAGGTTAAAAACTAAAAAGTAAGAAGTAGGGGAGAGTACATATATTGAGGTTTGCAACGCTCCTTATTGCACACTTATATCTTCAAAGAAAAGGTCACTTCAGCTTAATTCAGATATACTGAAACAAAGCCCGTTAATTGGCTGAGGAAGTGCGCAAATCAGTCTGCCACTCAGGCATCTCTACCAGTGTAAACTCCAGCAAGCCAATAGCTGACAGCACATGAAAGCGGACATTCAAACTCTGTCAATAACATGTCTGGAAAGACGTTTCCTTAAAAGAACAAAGAAATTGAAAGATTCAACATTAACAAATGTTTGGATAGGTTACAAAATAAAGGAGCTACTACTTTAGCCTATAAGAATAACTTTTTATGAAAACTTTATTCAAGGCTGGGGGATGTGGGTGGTGACACAATTTTGTTATGTCCTCTGGATAAAGTCTAGTGACAAATAAATGTTCTTTAGTTATATAAAAAGAGAAAACTGTAGAAGGGGACATCTTATATTTTTATGAGTCTATCAAGTTGCAGAAGAACTTAAGGAAAAATTGGCTGAGATAAAATATATTAGGATGACATGAAAATATGGAAAAGATGTTTTCAAAGCAACTTAGTCATCAAGTGGCATGAATAAAATAATTACTGGAGATGGGGAAAAATGGAATCAAGAGTCAAAAATTCTGCTTCCTAAATTGTAGATTTCTGCAATCATTTGTTATAGCAACCTTCTCAGATATGTTTCATTTGAAGACATTTTTTTTTTCTTTCAGGAGGTCTTCCAATTAAATGAGTAAGTATACTAGAAGTAAAGACATGGGGAAGAGACTTCAGGGTCTTCATGGGCCTATAGAGAGACCACCTTAACAATCACAGGACTTATTAAAGACCCAAAGTTCTCTTCCTGGATCTCTGAACATGAGCACATGGCCCTACAGCACTACATCCCAGTGACATGGTCAATTTAGGGGCTGAAGCCTAGCTTTGAATCATTTCATAATTGATATTATCTCAAGCTTTGATATATCCTAGATTTTTAGTTCTCTTAATCTTGGGCTCAATATATTTTATTAGAGCTTTCAGTGATAATATAAATGTAACAAAAGTATTAAGCAAGATGAGGTGATTATAAAATCAAAAGGAGTAACAACAGACAAGATAATGAATTCAGAGGTGAGTCACACAACAAACTTCTCAGACATAGATTTAAACAAATAAACAAAAGCTGTGTTAGTAGGTTCAAGAACACAAGACAGAAGGTGGGATTTCTAAACTGTTGAAAGGAATCAAAATTATATTCTAGACACAAAATACATAATAACTAAAAATTGTAATGTGTTACATGCTATAAATCATAGCAAATAAAAATAAAATTGTAATTATTCAATTAGAAGGTAATTAAAAGAAAATATACAAATAAAACATGTAAATACAAAGGAATGGAAAATACAAATGTAACAGATACAGAGAATCTCATAAGAAAGCTAACAAGATATTCCTATATGCATATAACCGGATCCCCAGAAGGAAAGAAGAGCAGGAAGTGAAATAATTAAATAAATACATTGCTTAAAAAGACAAAATAAATGAAGTAGCAAGTCAGTGATGCTCTAAATTTCACACAGGATAACTATAAAGAAAACTATATTTAAGAACACAACGATACAATTATTATAAAAAATGAAGAGCAATAACTAAAATCATAAGACAAAAATGGGTGAGAATGAAATCTTAACTTCATGTGAGCAATTAGAAGACAGTGGATCTATCAATAGAGACCCTAGTATCAGAAGACAGTGGGTGTATCCATAGAGACACCAGCGTCAGAGAATGGTTCTTTAAAACTCTAAAAGAAAACAAGAGCTGATGCAAAATTCTAGAAGAGACATCACAGATATGTGTTATCATGAGCTGATTATCCATTAGTCCATAATGACATCTTATTTGAGAAGAGTAAGTGGCAGGTCTTAAGTAATGCCCCTGAGATGACAAGCAGATGTCAGGCACAGTTTATTTTTTACATTAGAATCCCCAAATTCACTTGTTCTGGATCAAGACCTGGGATAATTTCCGTGTGGGTTACTGGTTTCCTGAATGATTTAAAAGGCTACATGGAAAGTGATCGCTATATTGACAATTTTTTAAAATAAATTACTTAATGTATAAATGTGAAATCGAAATTATATTTGAATATAAATATTTATTTTGAGTTTTAGTTTATGTGGATTATACATTAATGCATTGAGTGATGTTAATGAAGTAAAGTATTTTATTATATGCATGCATTAGTTAAACTGACATATGATTACACACATACATATGTCCTAACTAGCATAAATACTGGTGATACATAATTAAAGAAGTAAAGTTTGTAACATATGGCATATGTAGGTAATGGAGTTGGAGGGAGGTATTACATACCGACATAATACTTGAAAACTTAAAAATCATTTCAAGTAGAATAATCAAGGAATTTTGATACAAAGTTTCAGCATTGGATGTTGAAGGTGAGGCTTTACATCTTTTTTGATACTACAAGGTAGATTAGTTTTCCTCTTTTCATTTCTAATACCAATATATTAGATAATACTATAAGGACCTTTTAGGTTCTTTATTTAAATGTTTACATTTTGAGCAGGCTTATAAGACATATAATTATTAAAATAATTAGAAATAAAGGGCTGAGGCTATTTGGGCAATAACAATGGCAGGATAGTCAATGGGGTAACAATAATTCATACAATCAAAAAATTCTGCTACTAAAAATCAATATAGGCATTGGTTAAGAGTTCATAACATGAGGTTTTCTTGTTTTGAGCAATGGAGTGATATGGTAACAGCTCAAATAAAAATAAAATACCTGGGAATAAACCTAACCAAAAACACCAACGGTCCCTACAACAAAAAAATTTTAAACCCTAAAGAAGGAGATTGAAGATGACATCAAAAGATAAAAAGAGACCTCCCATATTCATGGATTGGAAAAATTAATATAGTAAAAATGTCCATTCTACCCAAATTAATATTCAGATTCAATGCAATCACAATAAAAAATCCCCATGAGCTTTTTCACAGACTTGGGAAAAAATATTTAAATTCATATGGAACAACAATAACAAAAAACCCCAAATAGCTAAAGCAACCCTGAGCAAAAAGTGAAATACAAGGGGGATTACTTTACCAGACTTCAAGCTACCTTACAGTGCTATAGTCATAAAGACAGCCTGGTACTGGCAAAAAACAGACTGTTGGCCAATGGAACAAAATTGAAGATCCAAACTTGAGCTCATATAGCTTCAGCCACCTCATATTCGACGAAGGGGCCAAAAAAGCTCAATGGAGGAAAGATAGCATCTTCAGCAAATGGTGTTGGCAAAACTGGATCACCATTTGTAGAAGAACAAAATTAAGCCTGTACACCTTACCCTGTACAAAAACAAACTCCAAGTGGATCAAAGATCTCAACCCGAAACCCGAAACTCTGAAGGTGATAGAAGAGAAAGTTGACAGCAACCTACAAGACATAGATGTAGAAAAAGACTTTCTAAATCAAACAGCAGACACACAGGAAATAAGGTCAACAGTCGACAAATGGGACCTCAACAAACTCAAAAGCTTCTGTGCAGTTAAAGAAACAATCAAGGAAGTGAAGAGAAAACCCACAGAGTGGGAAGAAACTTTCACCACTGATACATCTGACAGAGCATTAACATCCAGAATATATAGACTACTTGAAAAAAAAAAGTTGGGTGGGGCTGGAGAGATGGCCTAGTGGTTAAGAGCACTGACTGCTCTTGCAGAGGACTGGGTTCTATCCCCAGCACCCACATGGCGGCTGAGAACCGTCTGTAACTCCAATTCCAGGAGAACTCCAGTTCCAGGGGAATCCGAGACCCCCTTCTAACCTCTGCGGCATTGCACGACAGAGGTGTACAAACCTACATGCAGACAGTACATTCATACACATACAAAAATAAATAAAATAAAAAAAAGAAATTAAGAAAATAAATGACTACTCAAAAGATGGAGTAAGGAGCTGAACAGGAAGTAAATATGGTTGAGAAACATCTTAAAAAGTATTCAACATCCCTAATAATTAAGGAAATGCAAATTAAAACCACTCTGAGGTATCACCTCACTCCAATAAGACTGGCCAAGATCAAGAAAACAAAAGACACCAAATGCTGGAGAGATTGTGGGAAAAAGGGAACACTCATCCACTGCTGGTGGGAATGTAAACTCCTACAACCACTGTGGAAAACAGTATGGAGAACCCTTAAAAGACTTAAAATAAGCCTACCACCTGACCCAATCATACCACTCCTGGGTGGTAAGACTCATCCTACCACAGAGATACATATATGGCAATGTTTATTGCAGCTCTCTTCACAATACTGAAGAGCTGGAACCAACCAAATGGCCTTCAACAGATGAATGGATGACAAAAATGTTGTACATCTACACAATGGAGTTCTATGCAGCAGTAAAGAAAGATGACATCATGAACTTTGCAGGAAAATGAATGGAACTCGAAGCCATTATGTTACGTGAAGTAACACATTTTTTTTCCCAGAAAAAAAAGGTGATGTTTTCCCTCATTTGTGGATGCTAACACCAAATCCCCAGTTGGCAGGCAAACTGAGAAACGTTATTACTATATGTCATTGTATCTGAAAGCAACTATGCTATTTTAATTTGAATCTCTTAATGGGCTCTAGAATTGACCTACCACTTATGGTTCACACATTGTAATTACCATATATGGGTGGAAGATATGTATTCATATTCTAGAGTAATATAAAATTAAAGGAAAAATGTGAACCCCAAAACATATTTAGGAATTAACATACGGTTTATTCCCAGAGGTCATAATTTTGATACATATGTGTTATTTATATAGGCATACTTTGGAGTAATATAAAGGGGAGGGAACAACAACAACAACATAAAGACTGTGTCAAAGAACTGACAGATACAGTTAAATTCTGCTCAAAACAACAAGCCTCTGCAGAAAAAAAAAACCCTTGGAAACACTGAGAGAAAGATGCAAGACATGTATGGCAGAATGCATAAACTAGGGTTGGGGGAGGGGGAGGGAGAGGGGAAAGTATCCAAATTGGAATGAAAAATGATGTATGAAATATACAAAATGTCAATAAAAATTAAATTTTATGGAATTATAAAAATAAGTTTCACTGATGAGTGAGTGGTGAGAGATACACATGTCTGTAAATATAAGTATATATAGGATATAGTAAGAGATTGTTTTGATCTAGGATAGTGACAGAATGAGGTTTTTCTCTAGGATCTATGACCTGTCTAGCCATGTGCACTTGGCTATATTTACAGTGCCACCCTCAAATTTCCTCTCTCTGAGTGGGCCTTAAGTCCAGTTAGTCTGCTGTTGATGACTCCCAAGGTAAGAGTGCCAATATTCCACCAACTGAGGTTACTTGCTGGGCTGCTCTTCATTGTGGTTTATAGGCTCTGCAGCTGATAAGACCACTGTTTGGATTTCTCTCTTGGCAGCTTGCAGAGGATCCTCTAATAACAGTCTTCAGGGAGGAGTCTTCCTGGTCAGTTCCAGCTCAATTGCTCTACATCCTGTGTCCAAAGTATGTCGTGTCTTCAGCAATAGTGTCTTACCTTCAAGTGTTGGGAGCCAATCATGGTCTTTGGCAATAGCCTCAGTATGATTTTTGGAGTCTCTATGACTACCCCAACCCTAAAGGAGGTTTCCCTTGCCTGGCACTGTGTGATTTTTGGTATACAGCCTTCAGTTATATACTCACATTTATATTATATGTGTATTTTTCAGTAGGGTATTTTTGTTATTTTTTTAATATATATTTTGTACAAGATTATCAAATCTAGACCCGTATCCCCCACCCTATCCCCCCACCCCACCAGAGCTCATGTATTCTGCCAAACATGCTTTTCATCTCTTTGTTTCTCGATATTCTCCATGTGGAAGTTGACTGTTTTGAGCAGAAGTTCACTGTTTCAGTCAGTTCTTTGATGCAGTCCTTTCTGTTGTTGTTGTTGTTGTTGTTGTTGTTGTTGTTTCCATTCTTTGGACAAAAGCTCAAGGGGCCGTGCACAAGAAATACTTACAACTGGGTAATTGGCACTAGCATCCACAGATGAGGGATACCATTCGTCGTTTGTTTTTCTGGGACTGTGTCACTTCACTCAGCATGATGTCTTCTAGATCCAGCCATTTTCTTGTGCTTCAGGTGGTCTTGGGAGATCTCCCTTCAGTAGGGTTATTAAATACTGCATTTCCCTTTGACTTTTCATACCACTTAAGCATTCTTTGTCTCTGCTTTCTCTATGCCTGTATAGCTCTCCCTCATTCCTTTCTGGTGAAAGGAGTCCCCTCCCCCCATTTTTCCCATTTTGCCCTTGATAACAGCTATTTCCTGCTATTGCCTGCTCTTGAGATCCTTTTCCCACTCTCTTCTTTATTATTACTTTCCATTTTCCTCATTCCCATGGTTACATCAGAATTTATACTCACATCTAAGGATTTGCAGCTAGGATCCAAAAATGAGAAAGAACATGCATCATTTATTTTTCTGAATCTGGGTTATCTCACTTAGCATAACAATTTCTAGTTCCATCCATTTACTGGAAAATTACAGGATTTCATTTTTCTTTATAACTGACTAGAACTCCACTGTATAATTGTACCACATTTTCATTCCATCAATTAGGTCAGGCACATTTGGGTCATTTTCAGTTTTTTTAATTTTATTTATTTTCGTATGTGTATGAATGTACTGTCTGCATGTAGGTTTGTGCACCCGTGTCGTGCAATGCCGCGGAGGTCAGAAGAGGGTCTCGGATTCCCCTGGAACTGGAGTTCTCCTGGAATTGGAGTTACAGATGGTTCTCAGCTGCCATGTGGGTGCTGGGGATCAAACCTGGGTCCTCTGCAAGAGCAGTCGGTGCTCTTAACCACTAGGCCATCTCTCCAGCCCCTGGAGATGTCCATTTCTGTGGGTAACGGATTTGCTGTCATCTAGGGAGATGGCTTAGCAGGAAGTCAGTCTTTGTTCTGTGGGTCTCTGTCACCACATTCCAGATCTAGCGTCATCACTTTCCTCAGAGTTCTACACAGCTGATTCCATCTTAAAATCTTCATGAGCTTCTATTTAGTAAATGAGCCAGGGTATCAGTCACTCTTTCGAATATGTTTATTTCTTTTTCTGAAAACTTGTGCTTGCTGTCACCTGGGCAGGCCTACAAGGATCCTTGTTGGATAAGTCTCAAGACCTTTGCCCAGCCTCCATTACTGCACAATGCTCTTTCTCATTGCCAAAAATCTCTCTTTTTTTTTAAAGCCAATTTTTTTATTGAAGCTTTGTGCATTTCATACACCATTTCCCAGTCACATCTAAACCCATTTCCCCTTCCTTGCCCCCCACCCCACCAGACCTCATGCATTCTGCCATCCATGTTTTTCATCTTTTTCTCAGTCTCTTTTAAAATTTTCAATGCAGAAGTTTACTGTTTCAGGTAGAAGTTCACCTTTTCAGTCAGTTCTTTGGCTAAACACCTCTTATCTTTGGTCATCACTGTTTTAATCTTTTTGTTGTGAACCACATAAGCTTAGTAACTTCAGTTTATTTTTAATATCTTATTTATTTTATTTTATGTGTATGAGTATATTACCTGCATGTATGTAAGTATACTCATGTTGTGCAATGCCTATGGAGGTCAGAAGAGAGCATTGGATCCCCTGGAGTTATGGACAGTTGTTAGTTGCCATATGGGGACAGAACCCCCATCATCTGCAAGAATAGCCAGTGCTCTTAACCACTGAGCTATCTCTGCAGCTCTGGTATCTTCAGTTTAATAAGTTACTTTACTGCCCTGCACTGACATATTAAGGTTGTGATAGTTACAATTTCCATTTTTACTTTGGAACTCCAACCGATCTCTAATTAATGAATGTACATGAAAAGTCTGTTCAATGATTACAGTTTTGTTTCCTCAGAGCCTTAGGAAGGAAATGAAGTAAATTATTCAGACCATATGTTCAATACACTGTAAAAATACCTGAAAAAAGGTAGGAAAGAACTGCCTTGTGTTGAAAGTGGCTGAGTCTGGGGAGCAGGATTAGAACATTACTGCAGGAAATTGGTTTTATGGAACTGCATAGTTACTTGAGATATTTCAAGTACTAAAGTATTTAAGAACTTCTGTAAGTGAAAATCTATGTACAGAAATTCACATTATAGATAAACTTATTATATAATTTGATATAAGAGCTTTTATCACATACGCTCAAAATAGATTCCTTAATGACACACATTTACAGTATACATAAACACATATACACAAATATTTAGAATTATATTTTTAATATACAAATAAATTATTTGCAAAGCACAGAATCGCACTTTCAATATTTTATTCTCAACTACCAAATACTATAGCTACCTATCAAAGTTTAAACCAGTCTTTTAAAATTTTTTTAAAAATATTACTTTTGTTAAATTTTTGGTCATTTTTTGCTACATGGTCTCCCTGTAGTCCCATCTGGCCTGGAATTCACTATGCAGAGCAGAGTGGCCTTGACTTCTCAGAGATCAAAAACTTGAAAAGAGGAGCGAACAGGACCAAATCAAGGGAACCCAGGAAAACTATCATTGGAGTCCGTGCCTGTGCTACTACTGGCATAGGGCCATGTGGTGTCATGGCATGGGGGTTACAGGAGCTTGAGCAGCACTGCCCTGTGTCCATACCAACCACTTTCCACAGTCCCTTGAGCTGGTCCTGCTTGGTCCCTGGAGCTTTGCTTAGCAGATATTTCATGATCTTGGCACCCTGGCTTCCCAGGGTCTCTGTTGCAATGTCAACTTCATCCTAATAGCATCGTGGGCCTTTTAGTGCCATACCACAGGGTCTTTGACTGTGCCTGACATCCTAGGCCTTTCTTTGAAATGTTACTGGCATTCTCCATGAGCTCCTAACTTGTATTCTTCATATCGCAGAGCTGACGCCCCATGGACAGCCCAGCTTACCAACATCTAGAGCAGCTACTGTGCTCCTTTCGCAGACCATGGGTGCAGAGGCCTTGGAATGCCCAAATGACTGAAAATAGAGAAGTCAGTTTCACAGAATGAGTTCCCCAGTTAATCCTGCATGATCAGGGGGCATTCTGAGCCTCTTGGCTTAAAGCAAAGTCTTTCAAAGGAGTTCCTGCCTCTGCCATGAGGGGGACCAGGCAGTTCCCTATTCCCAGGGGGGCATGCTTATGACTGCACATCAAAAATCTGCCTTTTTTCTGAAGAACACTAATCTTTTTAGAAACCACACTTTCCTCAGCCCCAAATTTACTTTTGCTTTTCTGGTCAAACTGCAGGTTTGACAAATCTCCCCTGCCTTCCCTCACTGTACACTTAGTCTTTGGCAATGACCATGCCATAGCCTGCATTCTGGGGGACCATTGTATTTCCCTGACCAAATTCATTATTTTATCATCCCAGGTAAAATAAAGCCCCATATCAAGACTTGGGGTATGGAAAAAGTATAGACATGTTCTTTACAAGACTAGAACACAAATGACCTCCAGTTAAATTCCCAATTTAGCCCTCATTTCCACCCAGGTCTCAGGAGCACAGGCTCCATTGTCTACCTTCCTGTCGGCATGCTGGTCTACTGAGCTCCGAGTGAACTCTCCCACAATGCTTGTTCTAGTTTCTCTTCCATTGCTGTGACAAAACACTCTGACCGACACCAACTTGGGGAGGCTTACATCTCCTGGGTCACAGTTCATCACTCAGGGAGCCCAAGGTAGGAACTCAGGGCAGGAACCTGGAGGCAGGAGCTGAAGCACAGGCCATGGAGGAATGTTGCTTACCAGCTTGCTCCTCTGGTGCATGCCCAGCCTGCCTTCTTATACGGTACACAACAAACTGCCCAGAGGTTGAAGCACCCATAGTGGGCTGGGCCCTTCCACATTGCCCAACAATCAAGACAATACTCCACAGTCGTGACCACAGGCCAGTCCAAATAGAGCCAATTCCCCAATTGAGGATCCCTCAACCCAGGTGTGTCAAGTTGACACTAAAGCTATCCAGCACAATGCTCACTGCAACATTCTAGGCTTTCTCTAGTTTACTGCTTCAAAGTTTTCCAAATTCTTGCCACACAAATTCCAAATGTTCCTGAACCGTATCATATCATCAGGTGTAGCCATAGTGACAACTTGATTTTCTACATCAGTTTTCTGTATTAGCTTTTTATCACTTTGAAAAAAATACCTGAAATTAAAAATAAATAATAAAAATAAACCTTAAAGAAGGAAGAATCTATTTTGTCTCATAGTTTCAAGTGCTACACAGTGGTAATGACACTGGATGGTGGGAACTTGGGGCATAGAAAAAAACAGAACTATATTTACCTGGCAGGGGAGATACCATGATCACAAAGGTGATTTTCCCAGGGCGAGGCTCATCCATTGCACTCCGGATGTGCTGACCCCTGCGATTTCCCCAAATGTGGGAAACTCGACTGCATAATTTGTCGTAGTAGGGGACTGCGTTCACGCTCTCCCCTTAAAAAAAAAAAAAAAAAAAACAGAACTGTGACTAAGTGATATTCTTTGAACAAGACAGACAATGCCTCTTTTTAAAAATATATTTATTTATTTATTTTTAGTATTATTTTTTTTGAGACAGGGTCTCCCTTTAGTCTCAGCTGGGCTGGAGCTCGCTCTGTAGACCACATTGGCCTTGAGCTCACAGAAATCTGCCTGCCTCTGCCTCCTGAGTGCTTGGATTAAAGGCATGTGGCACCAAGCCCAGCACTAAAGATGGGTCTTAGTCACCATGTAGGTGCTAGGAATCAAATCTGGGTCCTCTGAAAGAGCAGTTGGCATGGTGCTCTTAACCACTGAGCCATCTCCCCAGCCCCTATTCATTAATTTTAATACACAAAATATATGTATGAGTGTATTTTCTGCATGTATGTGAGCGCTATGCAATGTCCACATAAGTTGGAAGTCATCAGATCCCCCAGAACTGGAGTTACAGATGGTCGTTAGTTGCCATATGGGTGCTGGGAATTGAACACAGGTCCTCTGCAAGAGCAGCCAGTGCTCTTAACCACTGAGCAACCTCTCCAACTCCCAGAAAATTCTCCTTTATTGGTACCCCAGGCCTGAGCTGTATAACTTTAGCTAAAGCCAAAGAGATATAGTATTCAGTAGTTAAATGGGGAATAATATGTTGCTCACTAGATGCTGAAAGAGTGTAAAACTTTTTCTGATTTTCTAGGGTGAGCTTAAGTTTAGCAACTCTACTGATCATGAGTATAATTTTAAAAGATGTTTTTCTTTTTAGAGTGCAACTTTTCTACATTTTTTACATGCTCAGAGTCTTTACAAGGAATTTATTTCTTATTCCTATTTGTGTCTATCTGTAGGAAGTCAGGAGAAGGCTTTGGCTCCCTAGGAGCTGTAGATACAGGTGGCTGTGAGCTGCCCATTATGGCTGCTGGACCTGAACCCAGGTCCTCTGGAGGAGCAGCATGTGCTTTTATCTGCGGGGTCATCTCTCCAGCCCCTTGGGGTAGAGTTTAAAGGAAAATAGACTAGCAAATTTGCTGTAGGAAATTTATTTGAAGGAAAAATAGCATCGGTAATGCAGTCTTCTTTTAGCCAAATGCACAGTAAGAATTTTGAGGAAATATCAGAGCTGACTTGAAAAACTTGTAACATGTCCAGACAACAAGCAATCTGGCTTTGAGAGGTGTAGGCTAATGGGCCACCAACTTAATTCAGAAACATTAATTCTCCTTTTGTCAACATCATTGATTTGCATAAACATCCTGGACTTAGGATTTGGTCCAGACCCTACAGTGGAGCTGTCAGACTGTAGTTGGGGACCAAGAAAGCACAAATGGGAAGAAGAAACACATATATCGTCCAATAGTCAGTAAGTCACAAAATCCTATATTGTCTTTGACAAGATATTTTTTCAGTGATCAACATGTCTAAATGCAAAGCTGAATAAATCTGTCCCAAGATCTAGGACAAAAAAGATGGCAGACACAATATGACATAAGACAATAGAGATGGCAAATTTTTCTTCATTTTCCACATACCTTTAGATTCCACTGGAGAGTCAGTGTTTAAGTAAATGTGTGTTAAGCTTCCATAATGTAAACAAAGCCGCCGTTATCATAATCCACAACAGAGGTGATATATCTAATATTTGAGGAAAACCAAAGAGCTTGTCACTCAACGTGGAATCTCCAAACTTAGAGCAAATATGATTTCACTGTGTTGGGCTTCCATCATCTATGTTGACCTGGGGCTTCCTGAAGTCATTTTCTAGGATATGGATTTGCCTTGGTGACAGGCCCTCCTTGGTTTTCAACTTTGTGTTCTAGCTGTGTTCAGTCCTGTGACTATCAGCTTTGTTTGGTCATAAGGGTCTGGTTTATATTTTTTTATTTTTTGGTTTCTTTCTTTCTTTTTTTTCTTTGAGACAGGGCCTCCCTTTTAGTCCCAGCTGGCCTGGAGCTCACTCTGTAGACCAGGCTGGCCTTGAACTCATAGAGATCTGCCTGCCTCTGCCTCCCAAGTGCTAGGATTAAAGGTGTGGGCCACCACTCCAGGCTTTGGGGCTGGTTTTTAAACTCTGGCCATGTGGCCTGATCTGGTATTTTATGGTAAGGCTATGGGAAGGAAGCTTTTGAAGACAACACTTAAAAGGCCCAGATTTGTGTCTTTTGACCCCTTGAAGTGGCATTGTCTCAATGAGGTAGAAAATCTTGACAGGAAGACATGTTCATAGAAAAGTGGCTCATTTCATAACAGCCAGGGAGAGATGGGGAAGTGACTGGGGACAGGATGCCCAAGAACATCCTCTCCCAACTAGCTCTAGCCTCCTAACATCCCTGCATGAGCCTTTGAGGACATTCCATATGTAAACTATAACCATTTGAAGATGAAATTCTTTCATGTCTTGCTTGTTTTTGCTAAAACATTGCCAGATGCCAATAGAGCTGTAATATAGTATATTATAATATATATATATATATATATAATAAATATTACTATTTATACATAAATATGTTTGTTCTTGATGGTTTATAGTAAATTGGAACCTACCAAAGATATTTTTCAAAAGTTGATTTTTTGTTTTCTATGATTTTTACTCACATAATACATAAACTGGGTTTAGTTTACAAATTATTTTCTATAATACCATTATATGGACTATTGAAATTATTTCTTTATTTTTAATTCAAAGTGAAATTGCATCTGGGATCCTGCTAGGAGAGAGCTCAGATGGAGAGCCCACATATTGGAGCCTCCAAATGTAGTTGAAAGTTTGACCATAGAGGGAGGCTGGGGTTCTGAGATGAAACTGAGACCCAGAACTTAAACCCAGTGTTCTTGTATTAAGAAGGGTCACATAAAGTAAGCTGTATAAGAACAGTTCCCAGTAAATATTTTTCACATTAAAGTCATGGAGAAAAACATCATCAGAAGAACCATGATGACAGGATGTCTTCAGGAGGTGTGGCTCTTTGTCATGAACCTGAAATGACTACCTGTGATGTGCAGACCATTTCTTCCTGAGTCTCAGTGTGCTGAGGGTATGTGTGTTGGAGCATGCTATCTTCAATCAATGCTATTGCAACACACTCTTTTTTTTTAATTTTTATTGATGCTTTGTGCTTCATAACACGTTTTCCAATTCAGTTCAGGCTTATTTCCCATTCCCACCTCCCCCACCCCTCCCCCCCACCCCATCCATGATCATGCATTCTGCCATAAGAAGGCCCGTGAGTAAGGGGCAGTCAGATTGAGCAAGACAGTTGTGATCTGTGAGAGACGCAGGATTGCAGAGGCTACGCGAAGACGCGATCGCATCCCAACCCACCCATCCCCCATCCTCACATTCTGCTATGTTGTTCCAGTTTTTTTTTCATCTAGCTATAAGTGAATAATCCGTGAGTAACAGAATCCCTTCGTGCAGAACCATCTGCAGGCTGTTGTGCTCGCGAACCCTACAGGCCCCACATCCAGTGGGCGGGGACGGTTGGTGTTGAGTTGTTTCAATCCAGTTGATCAAATGAGTGTCCAACACATTTCTGTTGTTATCACCGTTCACCCCAATGCGCACCTTACCAATTCTACCACGCCCCTCTTCCAGACATCAAACTATCTACAGGGCTATAGTCATTAAAAAACTCCTGGTACTTGGCACAAAAACAACCAGTTGACCAATGGACATAAAACTGAAGATCAGACTTGAGCTCTACAATTTTCACGCCACCTCATTATTGTGACAAGGGGGCCAAGAAGCCACACATGAAAAAAAGACAGCATATTCAGCAAGTGGTGGTTGGCAAAAACTGGATAGCACATTGTAGAAGAATGAATTAAACCCTTACCTCTCACCTGTACAGATCAACTCCGGATGGGCCAAAGACACACTCTTATTGTTTCCATTTATTTCTACTGATCAAACCTTCCTGCAGTATCCATTAATTAATCAAAGCTTTAGCACGCTCCATGCTTAGGAAAAAGATCTATAAGTTACGAGACAGGTATGAAATTTCCATTTCAGTGATTTTATTTAATTTTCTTTGTAAAACGTAAATTTTATTTATTTTTATTTTATGTGTAGATTGTTTTTGTTTGCTGCTGATGTGTAAGTGCTCCATGTCAGGAATATCCTGAGAGGTCAGAAGATATTGGAATTCCTCTGGAAACCGGAAATTAGACCAATTGTTAGTGCCACGTGGCTTCTGGGAAACTGAACCTGGTCCCTGCAAAGAGCAGTCATTGCCTCTTTTAACCCACTGGCCTCTCATCTCCAGGCCCCAATTTTTATTTAATTGTCTAAAAGCTTATAATGGAAATTATAGTATTCCAGAAATTATATACAGTTACTATTTCCAAAATCTTGCCTGAATAGTTGGTCTTACATATCTGTGGAATATAGATACACTAGTTCACTCAGTTTTGAATATCACTTGACCATAAGAGCCATTATTTCTTTTTTTTTTCTTTTTTTATTTATTTATTTATTTATGTGTATGAATTGTACTGGTTCTGCCATGCAGGTTTGTGTACCCGTGTCGTGCAATCGCCGTGGAGGTTCAGAATAGGGTGTCGGATTCCCCTGAAACTTGGAGTGCTCCTGGAAGTGGATTACAGACGTTCTCAGCCGCCATGTGGTGCTGGGGGATCGAACCCAGGTCCTCTGAAGAGCAGTTTGCGCTCTTAACCGCTAGGCCAATCTCTCCAGCCCAAGAGCCAGTTTCATGCAGAATGTACTGTTTAACATAGCGATCTGCCCCATACTCCTTCCATTCCTCCTTTCACTCTCTCCTTCCTTTAGTCTTCTTTGTTTCCCAAGATACTTTTTGTTCTACTTTCATGTGAAATATATGCATAATTATTGATTTTTTTTATTTTATTATTTCTGTATGGGTAGGAATGTACTGTCTGCATGCAATTTTTGTGCACCCCGTGTCGTGCTATGATGTGCCGCCGAGGTCAGAAGAGGTGTCCGGATTCCCCTGGACCTGGAACTGGAGTTCTCCTGGAAGGGGAGTTTTCAGACGGCTCTACGGCCGCCATGTGGGTGCTGGGGATGAACACGGGTCCTCTGCAGGAGCGGTCGGTGGCTCTTAACCGCTAAGAGGCCATCTCTCGCAGGCCCCATGCATACATTATTGTAATATCATATAAGATCCTAGAATTCAAAGTGAGAAAAATGAAAACAGAAAAATATATGACATTGCACCTTAGACTGATTCAATTTACTTAATTATCTCCAATTGCACACATTTTCCTGTTAAATATTCAATTTATATTATTATTTTATGCTAAAAACTCCTCATCTGTATATAGCCACACAAAAATATTAAGAAGAAAGAGGACATGAGCCGGAAAAGAGCGATGTACTGTGGGAGATAGTGATATTGGGGGGAAGGGTACAAGGTGTATATACCAACATAAGATTGAAAGAGAATGATGTTATAGTAATAGCAGAGGAGCTGGAAAACCCAACCCAAATGCCCCCTCAACTTGATGAGTGAATAGAGAAAAGGTGGTAAACATTTACCCAATGAAGTTCTATGCAGGCAGTAAAGAAAGATGAAATCATGAGCTTTTGCAGGAAATGGCTGGACTAGAAGGACACATGCTGAGTGAAGTACACAGTCCCAGGAAAAACCAAACGACGATTGGTAATCCCTCATCTGTGGATGCTAGTGCCAATTAACCAGTTGTAAGATTTCTTCTGTGCACAGCCCCTTCTGAGCTTTGTCTCCAAAAGCAGTTGGGAGTGATGCTATTGAAACAAACAACAACAAAAACAACATACGAAGCAACAATACCAGAAAGGACTCATCAAAGAACTGCCTGACCTGTAAACAGTGAACTTTCGCTCAAAAAGTCAACTTCCACATGGGGAGAATATGAGAAAACTAGAAAGATATGAAACGCTAGTTTGTGGCAGAATCTGGCTATGTAATCGGGGTGGGGGGTAGATGGGGGATACGGGTCTGATTTGATAAAAAAATATAAATAGAAATTAAAATACAAATAAAGTAAAATGTGGTGATATTTTGAAACAAAAGAAAATGAAATTGAGTTTATCTTGAACATTCATGAACTTTTTTGTTACAGTATAATAGGTGTTTTCATAGGATTTATGCTGTGTTTGGTAGTATGACTAATCCAGATATGAATTTAAGATACATGAAATGGGGTGCCAGCCACATGGCTCAGTGGATAAAAGTAAGCCATCTTGTCAAGCACTGTTAACCCAAGTACATTCTCCAACCCACATGTGGAAGGAAAGAACTGATTCCTACAAAATTGGATTCCTGCCTTAACATGGTTCGGCAATCTCCCCCACAATTTAAGTAATAGATAATAATCCACATATACTGTAATATGTGTACAATTACCTACGAATACTAAGCATCTGTTTATGTAAGGGACTTGGCTGTGGATGTAAGTTTACAGCTTTAAAATATCCACACAATATCTCATGGATATCAAGGGACAGCTCGATCTGTTGTTAAGTTTTAAATTTCCCTAAAGTTTGATAAGGTTAATGATCTATCACTCACTCTGACAGCTCACGTTTCATTTTCAATCTCACAGTTAAAAGTGTAGACTGAAAGAGGCAATTTATTTTATTTTTATAACTTCTCACATTTCATTTTCCTGGAAATGTCTCTTCAAGCCTTTTGTTCATTTATCTAATCAAATACTTGTCATTCTTACCTAGGAAGTGTCTGGGGAGAGCTTTGCCATTTGAACCCGTGGAAAATATTTGGTTGGCAATTGGATCTTGTCTTCACTTACATTAATGGATTTTGAGCAAAGTTTCTAATTGTCCCAGCTTGTTTGAAAGTGAGAGGTTTCAAAGGGCATGTTTTATTCAATATGAGATTTCAAAGTGTTGCATTAGGTAACACTTACATCTTAGGTAAATGATGGCAAGCTGGTCACTTTCTGAGTTTTTGGCTGTTGTTAGCAGTAGTTCTTTTTCTTTAACTATAAAATTTTTTATCTAATACACTTAACTTACAGCTTTTTTTGCATTTATTGCTGAATGCTCTTGTGCCTAAATATATTTGTCCTTTAATTATAGGAAAGCTGAATTATTATTGCATTTTATTTGAAACTTTAAAGGATTCTTTCATATTTAAGGCTAAGAAATTTCTAGAAGGAATTCTCCTATATAAAGACGGTATTTTGCTTATTTTTAAAGTTTACTAAGGTTTTTCTTAGTCTATGCATTTAAAATGTACAGTCTGATGACTTTGGGGAAATTATATAAACACATTTAGCAGCCTGAACTGTAATCACAATGTAGAACAATCCTCTCACCTGAATGGAGATTCTTGATGTCTCTTGCACAGGTGAACCCTTTCCCAATTCCCACTCCCTGAAAAACTCTGACCTGATATTTTGTTCCCTTAGTTTTACCTTTTTAAGAGTTGAAATTTTTCCATAAAACATGAAATCTTGTAGTTTCTTGGAACGGTCGTAAATCGTCTATGATAGTTTTCATTTCTTTTTCTTGCTCTGAATAGCTCATTGAACGATGTGGCAAATTCAGATGATTGGGTGACATCATACAAGAACTGGTGTTCTGAGTTTGTGTACACCTATAAGAGTTTGTGTGGATACATATTTTACTTTCTCTTCTCCCATGTAATATCCAGGAATAAATGGCTTAGGTAATGTGGTAAGCAGATTTTGGCAATTTAACACATCACGAGTTTACAAACAGAATCACTGAACATCTATTTTCTTGTCCAAATATTGTACGTTTAGTTTTTTTGTTCAAAAATATTTTTTAGCCCAATATCTAAAAATACTTTATTTTGTGTTTTCTCTTAGTTTCATTGGTTTGGCCTTGCATGTAAGTCTTAATTCATTTGAGATTGGTTTTATGATATGAAGGGAATGCCAAGATTTACTTTCTACATATATGTTAAATAATAAACTATTAAATAATTCATCACTAGTTTTTTATTCTTCCTTCTTGGTGATATGAAGATTTAGTTCTTGGGAATTTCATATGTGTTCTCAGTGTGTACTGAGTTCTGTCTACATTCACTACCCATCCTATTTTTAGCTCCTTCCCACCCTGGCACCCTTGCCTTCTCTCTCTAGGTCTGGTTCCAATTTTCATATATTTTAGTTACATTTTGTGACCCACTATGTTGACCAAGACTACTACCTCTTTGACCACAAGCGTTGGAAACTATCCACTAGAAGCCTAGTTGGGCTCATCACTTGAATAAAATTGAAGACAACGAATGTCCCTCCCCCAGAATCCATGAGAAGCCAGTTCAGCAGCGAGGGTCAAACCCCATGAGCCCCTTCATGATGCATGATTGGCAGTTGGCAGGGCCTGGTCTTTATTACATAGTTCAATGCCAGTTTTTTTTAAAACCCTCACTTTCCACGATGTAAATACTCTGGCACCTTTGTTGTCAGTCAGTTTGCTGTTTCAGAGTGGATTCATTTTTGAGCACGAGACTCCCATTGATTTATGCATCTATCTTTATGTCAAAATCTATGTGTCTGACAACTGTCGCTTAATAATATATTCCTTTGAAATTGGGTTATATATATGTACAAAATTTTTTCCAAAATTAGTTTAGATTATATTATAACCTTAATATTTGGGTTCTCCCAAAATATGTACGTTGAAGACCTAATTCCCAAAGTGATGGGAGTAGGAGGTGGAGGCTTTGGTTAGGACAGTGGTCATAAAGATGGGATCTTCATGGATGTACTGGTGTATGTTCAAAACAGGTTCAGAGACTAGTGTTGCATCTACCATGTGATAAGACAGTGAGACGGTGCTGTTTCTATGAACTAGAAACAAGGAGCTCACTAAGTCTTCCTCCTTAATCTTGGACTCACTTGGATTCAGAACTATGAATAAAACTCTTTCTTGTTTATAAACTACTCTACTTGAAGTTTTTTGTTATAATATCCCAAATAGACTAAATATGCTAGTTTATAATCTGTTGGTTTGTGACATAAAGTTTAAAATTGTCATTCTGGCCGGGCAATGGTAGCGTAACGCTTTAATAAGCTGCACTTGGGAGGCAGAGGCAGGCGGATCTTTGTGAGTTCCAAGGGCAGTCTGTCTATAGAGTGAGTTCCAGGACAGCTGGGACTACAGGGGAGACCTGTCTCGAAATAAATAAATAAAATAAATAAATATAAAATAAATAAATAAATACATAAATAAATTGTCAGTTTCTTTAGAAATCCTGTTAGAATTTTTCTTCGGTCTTTAACAAAAATTTTACATGTATTTGTTTTTGTGTGAGAGAGAGAGGGAGACAGAGACAGAGAAAAAGAGATAGAAGAGATAGAGACAGAAGAGAATGAATATGAATGATATATAATGACAACAGGGGTCACAGTTGAGTGTGTGGAAGGTCAGAGGACAACTTGGTGAGTTTTGCTTTCTTTTTCTCCACCAATGGATCCCCAATAATTTAACTCAGGTCGTCAGGCTGCGCAGCAAGCATCTTAGCCACTGAGCCATCTTGCCAACCCCGGGTGTTAAGAATTTTGATTGGAACAGTTTCAGCATTATGTTTCCTCTGGTTTTATTTTTTGGTGAACATATGAGAGCTATGGGCCATTTTCTTTTTTTCCTGCCCATGGCTATTTGATGTCATGATCATGTTGGGATATTTAGCATATGCATCTTGCCTTGCCGCTGTGTAAAGGAGGCCCTCTGTACAGCACTGGCTCTTCCAACAAAGGTCCACACATTTGTTTGTGTCTCTTTTCTTTCTTATTCACAGTGTTTTCTGGTTTGGGGTGCACAGGTGTTAGACATCTTTTATTAAATTTTCCATTAGGTATTTTAATACTGTAATAAAAGTAGTTAAAATATTTATTTTCTCATTGTATAGTGAGAGAATAGGGAAATGTAATTGGCTTTTGTATGTTGGCCCCAAATCTGCAATCTTTCTACATTCACTTATTACTCTTTTGTCTTTTGGTTTTTCATCTGGCTTGAATGCACAGTATGAAATCGAGGAAAGTTTTTGCTGTTTCCTTTAAACAGATACCATTCCATTTGTTGTCCCTCTTGGTGCACTGGAGTTCAGGATAATGCCAAACTGAAGTGTGGATGGCTATCCAGCCTTTTCCTGTCGTAAACCATGGTCTTCTTGCTTTCAAGTAAATGCTCCTAAGTTGAGTTTGCTTCCTCCCACTTCCGGTTTGCTGCAAGTTTCTGTCATGAAATTGTGTGGAATGATTTTAATACTTTTTCCTGAAGTATACTAAATCGTTTTGAGATGTTTTAGCAGTTTTTGAAACCCTCATTTAAAAGACATCTATGTGGTCATGGTTTTTTATCTTGTTTATAGATGATTGGATTTGCTAAATTTGAAACGGGGATTTTTGTAATATAGCCTTAGAGAGTTTGGGTCTAGCTATCTTTTCTGATGGTCTTAGCTTTTGATATCAGCATAATATGGTCTCATGCAATTATTTTTTCTCTAAAAGTTTAAGATTGCTGCTGAAGGTTGGATAGAATTCATCAGTGAACTATATTAGATGCAGAGAGATATTATGAAAGGAATTTCTTAATTTTGGCCTAACTTATTCAATTTATATGTTTCTTCACATTTTGATTTCATTAGTGAGTCTCTAGTGAAGAGATTTCTGAGGTGACATTATATATTCTGGGTGTTTTGTTTTATTCTTATCCTTCAAATAAATTTATATGAATTAATAATTTCAAGATATTGTACTTTCTTTTGATTATTACTGTTTTGTTGGAAATATTCATACCATCAATTCTTGCTTTTTGTTAAGCTTCTTGGTCTGAGTTATAACTTCTATCAAGTAGAAAAAATCCTATCATTTCTTTCAAGTATATGCAATAACTAGGTTATATTATATTATATATTTTGAATTGCCTTAACTTCCTTAGTCCTTATCTGTTAATCACTCATACCTTATGTTTTGAATTTTTTTTAAATACTTAACAGAGTGAATAGCCGAAGTTGCAACTTAGATAAATATTTTTATCTTGGAATTCTCTGAGATTCGTGCAAACTGGTAGTCAATACCTATAAGGATCCCACGCCTTTTCTTTTTCTTAAATTTCTTTTAATTAATTGTTTTTTGTAAGGTAATGAATAACTATCTGCAGGTAGATCTGTGTACCCAGGTTGTGCAGTGCTACAAGAGGTCCAGAAGAGGGTGTCGATTCCCCCGGAACTGGAGTTTAAAGATGGGTCTTAGCACCATGTGGTGCTGGGGATTTAACCCAGGTCCTCTGTAAAGCGGTCAGCACTCTTAACCGCTAGGGCCATCTCTCCAGCCCCCCACATCTTTTCTTATAAAGACATTTCCCCTCACAGCCTCAACACAAACAAGTGAATCAATAAACACACACACACACACAAAAACCCACACACACACCATTGTAATACTTAATTAGAGCATGAAGACCCATAATATTTTTGCCAATTTCTTCAATATGATCTTTCATAGAGAAAAAGAAAAAATTTGCTCAAAATCACTTATTGAATTGGTTATCAATTCTCATTAGTTTCTTTTAGTCTGGGAGACTTTTCATCCCCTTGACTTTCATGACTTTGACCTGTTCGGAGATGATAGTCCACCTGTTACAGTGATTAAGCTCTGAACACGTGTCAGAAATATTACAGAAATGGGCCTGGAGAGAGGGCCTAGAGGTTAAGAGCACCGACTTCTCTTTCATAAGGACCTGGGTTCGTCCCCAGCACCCACATGGCGGCCGAGAACCGTTCCGAAACGCCAAGTCCAGGAGAACTCCAGGTGCCAGGGGAATCCGACCGCCTCTTGGCTGCCGCCGCAGAAATTGCCATAGACACGGGGCACAACCTGCATGCAGACAAGTACATTCATAAACACTACAGAAAGAAATAAAAAGTAAAAAAAAAGAAATATAAACCAGAAACTTGGCCATGTTGGTTGTTTGTTTGAGTTCTGTAAAGCTTTTATATGGTGGTAAATGAGGTTAATACTTGGATTTACGTAGAACCATATTTATTAGTTAATGATCATCAGACGCTTCATATTTTTTAGCCATTATTGTTTCCTGTTATAATTGATATAGGCTTGTAGGAATTGATTTAAAACCATGTGAGTACTNTCTGAAGGATTCCTCAGGGAAGGGGCTCATGGCATCATTTCTGTGGGAGCCCTGGATTTTGAGCCCTGTAGGTAGGATGGGGTCAGACACCCCCCCAATCTGACAATCAGTCACCTCAGTTGTCACAGCTGGCTTGTTTGTGAGAACACTGCTCCCAGCTTGCTCCCTAACCTTTAGAAGTCAGAGCCCCTGGGGGGCTGAAGAAGCTAGGGTGTCAGAAGAAGCCATTTCAGTGATTGGCCTGCCCGGGACCATTACTCTAGGAGAGCCTCAATGTCTGCTCCAGCTCTGGGGCCCCCAAAGCCTTAGTGTTCCCACCTGCCCAGTGGGATTGCCTAATGCTTTGCCGATGGTGACCTTTGAAAGGACAGGAGGGTGAATTACTCAACCCAGCAGCACCTGGACTATCCCTAGCAACACTAGGAGCACTCGCTCGGCCATACCCTGGGCCTCTTGCTATAGGATCTGAGTCCCCTTCAGTCACAGGATGGCTTGTCCTCCCACCAGGTCCTCCTCTGCTGACTGACCGTCCAAAGGAACAGAACCTGACTGTCTGGCTTTGGGCCACTCCTTGGTCCCTTCTGTCCTACGGACTTGGAGGGTGTCCTGTGAGCCTGACCATCAAGTTGACTAGTTTTCCAGCCTTTTCAGGAAAGCACATTTACTACCCCACCCCCAGTTCCCACAGCTGCTGCCAGACAAGGTTTCCTGAAACCTACCTCTCAGCACCTTGTGTTGCAAAAGCAATAGATAAATGTATTTAACTTTAGTTGAGCTTTTGCACATTTCATATAATGGTTCTTAAGATTATTTTATAAGTATTTATAAGTGTATAGGTAAGTGCACCCATGTTGTGCAATGCCCAAGAGGTCAGAAGAGGGTGTCAGATCCCCTGGAACTGGAGTTACAAATGGTTGTTAGCTGCCATGTGGAGGCTGGGCATCAAACCCAGGTCCTTTGCAAAAATAGTCAGTGTTGGGGCTGGAGAGATGGCTCAGTGGTTAGGAGTGCCAACTGCTTTTACAGAGGACCCAGCTTTGATTCCCAGCACCCACATGGTGGCTAAGAACCGTCTTTAACTCCAGTTCCAGGGGAATCTGATGCCCTCTTCTGACCTCCGTGGCATTGCACGACACAGGTCCACCAACCTACATGCAGACAGTACATTCATACACATAATTTTTAAATTTTCAGTGTTTTAACCACTGAGCCATCTCCCCTCATACAACAGTTCTTTTTTTTTCTTTTCTTATTTTTCCATTTATTTCTACTAGTATCAAACCTTCCTGCAAGTATCCATTAATATAATCAAAGCTTTAGCACAGCTCCATGCTTAGGAAAAAGATTATAAAGTTACGAGACAGGTAAATTTCCCATTTCATTATTTTATTTAATTTTTCTTTTAAAACGTATTTTATTATTTTTATTTTATGTGTACGAGTGTAACTGCCTGCAGATGTGTAAGTGCATCCATGTCATGAAATTCCTGAGGAGGTCAGAAGATATTGGATCCTCTGGAACTGGAATTATAGACAATTGTTAGCTGCCCGTGGATTCTGGGAACTGAACCTGGGTCCTCTGCAAGAGCAGTCAGTGCTCTTAACCACTGAGCCATCTCTCCAGGCCCAATTTTATTTAATTTTTCTAATGAAGCTTTATAAATTTATATATTACTCAGAATTATATATCAGTTACTATTTTCCAAAATCTTGCCTGAATAGTTGGTCTTACATATCTGTGGAATATAGATACACTAGTTCACTCAGTTTTGAATATCACTTGA
The DNA here is from genome assembly GCA_009823505.1 of Rhizomys pruinosus. NCBI lineage: Eukaryota > Metazoa > Chordata > Mammalia > Rodentia > Spalacidae > Rhizomys > Rhizomys pruinosus. The sequence goes on from VZQC01012976.1 coordinate 2,068,980, forward strand.
CATAAGAGCATTTTCTTTTTTTTTTCTTTTTTTATTTTATTTATTTATTTATGTGTATGAATGTACTGTCTGCATGCAGGTTTGTGTACCCGTGTCGTGCAATGCCGTGGAGGTCAGAAGAGGGTGTCGGATTCCCCTGGAACTGGAGTTCTCCTGGAATTGGAGTTACAGACGGTTCTCAGCCGCCATGTGGGTGCTGGGGATCGAACCCAGGTCCTCTGCAAGAGCAGTTGGCGCTCTTAACCGCTAGGCCATCTCTCCAGCCCAAGAGCATTTTCATGCAAGAATGTACTTTAAACATATCTGCCATACTCCTTCCATTCCTCCTTTCACTCTCTCCTTCCTTTAGTCTTCTTTGTTTCCCAAGATACTTTTTGTTCTACTTTCATGTGAAATATATGCATACATTATTATTTTTTTTATTTTATTTATTTCTGTATGTGTATGAATGTACTGTCTGCATGCAAGTTTGTGCACCCGTGTCGTGCTATGCCGCCGAGGTCAGAAGAGGGTGTCGGATTCCCCTGGAACTGGAGTTCTCCTGGAATGGGAGTTTCAGACGGCTCTCGGCCGCCATGTGGGTGCTGGGGATCGAACCCGGGTCCTCTGCAAGAGCGGTCGGTGCTCTTAACCGCTAGGCCATCTCTCCAGCCCCATGCATACATTATTTTAAGTAGTCATATAATATCTAGGAATTACAAATGAGAAAATGAAACATAAAATATATGACATTGACCTTAGACTGATTCAATTTACTTAATTATCTCCAATTGCACACATTTTCCTGTAAATATTACAATTTTATTATTTTATGGCTAAAAACTCCTCATCTGTATATATACCACACAAAAATATTAAGAATAAAGAGGACATGAGCCTGAAAGAGAGATGTACTGTGGGAGATGAGTGAGTATTGGGGGAAGGGTACAGGGTGGATATGACCAACATAGATTATATAAATGTGTGATATAATAGCAAGGAGCTGGAACCAACCCAAATGCCCCTCAACTGATGAGTGGATAGAGAAAATGTGGTACATTTACCCAATGAAGTTCTATGCAGCAGTAAAGAAAGATGACATCATGAGCTTTGCAGGAAAATGGCTGGAGCTAGAGGACATGCTGAGTGAAGTAACACAGTACCAGAAAAACAAACGAGGAATGGTATCCCTCATCTGTGGATGCTAGTGCCAATTACCTAGTTGTAAGTATTTCTTGTGCACAGCCCCTTGAGCTTTTGTCCAAAGCAGTTGGGAGTGATGCATATTGGAAACAACAACAAGAACAACAACAACAAGAACAACAACAACAGAAAGGACTGCATCAAAGAACTGACTGAAACAGTGAACTTCTGCTCAAAACAGTCAACTTCCACATGGAGAATATTGAGAAAGACTAAGAAAGAGATGAAAAGCATGTTTGGCAGAATGCATGAGCTCTGGTGGGGTGGGGGAATGGGGGGGACACGGGTCTAGATTTGATAAAAAAATATAAATAAATAAATACAAATAAATAAATGTGTGATATTTTGAAACAAAAGAAAATGAAATTGAGTTTATCTTGAACATTCATGAACTTTTTTGTTACAGTATAATAGGTGTTTTCATAGGATTTATGCTGTGTTTGGTAGTATGACTAATCCAGATATGAATTTAAGATACATGAAATGGGGTGCCAGCCACATGGCTCAGTGGATAAAGTAAGCACATCCTTGTCAAGCAATGTTAACCCAAGTTCATTCTCCAGAACCCACATGGTGGAAGGAAAGAACTGATTCCTACAAATTGGATTCTGCCTTCCATGCTTCTGCATCTCTTCCCCACATTTAAGTAAATAAATAAATAATGCCACATATACTGTAATATGTGTACAATTACCTACGAATACTAAGCATCTGTTTATGTAAGGGACTTGGCTGTGGATGTAAGTTTACAGCTTTAAAATATCCACACAATATCTCATGGATATCAAGGGACAGCTCGATCTGTTGTTAAGTTTTAAATTTCCCTAAATTTTGGATAGGTTTAATGATCTATCACTCTGACATCTCACTTTCATTTTCATCTCACAGATTAAAAGTGAGACTGAACAGAGCATGTTTTTATGTTTTATAACTTCTCACATTTCATTTTCCTGGAAATGTCTCTTCAAGCCTTTTGTTCATTTATCTAATCAAATACTTGTCATTCTTACCTAGGAAGTGTCTGGGGAGAGCTTTGCCATTTGAACCCGTGGAAAATATTTGGTTGGCAATTGGATCTTGTCTTCACTTACATTAATGGATTTTGAGCAAAGTTTCTAATTGTCCCAGCTTGTTTGAAAGTGAGAGGTTTCAAAGGGCATGTTTTATTCAATATGAGATTTCAAAGTGTTGCATTAGGTAACACTTACATCTTAGGTAAATGATGGCAAGCTGGTCACTTTCTGAGTTTTTGGCTGTTGTTAGCAGTAGTTCTTTTTCTTTAACTATAATTTTTTATCTTAATACAACTTAACTTACAGCTTTTTGCATTTATGGCTGATGCTTCTTGTGCCTAAATATATTTCCTTTAATATATATGAAATACTGAATTATTATTGCATTTTATTTGAAACTTTAAAGGATTCTTTCATATTTAAGGCTAAGAAATTTCTAGAAGAGAAGTTCTCCTATATTAAAGACTATATTTTGCTTATTTTTAAAGTTTACTAAGGTTTTTCTTAGTCTATGCATTTAAAATGTACAGTCTGATGACTTTGGGGAAATTATATAAACACATTTAGCAGCCTGAACTGTAATCACAATGTAGAACAATCCTCTCACCTGAATGGAGATTCTTGATGTCTCTTGCACAGGTGAACCCTTTCCCAATTCCCACTCCCTGAAAAACTCTGACCTGATATTTGTTCCCTTAGTTTACCTTTTTTAAGAGTTTAATTTTTCATAAAACATGAAATCTTTTAGTTTCTTGGAACTGTCTTGAAATCGTTCTATGATAGTTTCATTCTTTTCTTGCTAACTGATAGCTCATTGAACGATGTGGCAAATTCAGATGATTGGGTGACATCATACAAGAACTGGTGTTCTGAGTTTGTGTACACCTATAAGAGTTTGTGTGGATACATATTTTACTTTCTCCCATGTAAATATCCAGGAATGAAATGGCTTAGGTTATGTGGTAAGCAGATTTGGCAATTTAACACAGTACACTATTTTACAGAAATCACTGAACAGCTATTTTCTTGTCAACAATATTTGTACGTTTAGTTTTGTTTTGTTCAAAAATATTTTTTAGCCCAATATCTAAAAATACTTTATTTTGTGTTTTCTCTTAGTTTCATTGGTTTGGCCTTGCATGTAAGTCTTAATTCATTTGAGATTGGTTTTATGATATGAAGGGAATGCCAAGATTTACTTTCTACATATATGTGAAATAATGAAACTATTACATAATTCATCACTAGTTTTATTCTTCCCTTCTTGGTTGATTGAATTTGTTCTTTGGGAATTTCATATGTGTTCTCAGTGTGTACTGAGTTCTGTCTACATTCACTACCCATCCTATTTTTAGCTCCTTCCCACCCTGGCACCCTTGCCTTCTCTCTCTAGGTCTGGTTCCAATTTTCATATATTTTAGTTACATTTTGTGACCCACTATGTTGACCAAGACTACCTCTTTGACCACACGTTTGAAACTATCCACTAGAGCCTAGTTGGCTCATCACTTGGAATAAAAGTGAAGACAATGTCCCTCCCCCAGAATCCATGAGAAGCCAGTTCAGCAGCGAGGGTCAAACCCCATGAGCCCCTTCATGATGCATGATTGGCAGTTGGCAGGGCCTGGTCTTTATTACATAGTTCAATGCCAGTTTTTTTTAAAACCCTCACTTTCCACGATGTAAATACTCTGGCACCTTTGTTGTCAGTCAGTTTGCTGTTTCAGAGTGGATTCATTTTTGAGCACGAGACTCCCATTGATTTATGCATCTATCTTTATGTCAAAATCTATGTGTCTGACAACTGTCGCTTAATAATATATTCCTTTGAAATTGGGTTATATATATGTACAAAATTTTTTCCAAAATTAGTTTAGATTATATTATAACCTTAATATTTGGGTTCTCCCAAAATATGTACGTTGAAGACCTAATTCCCAAAGTGATGGGAGTAGGAGGTGGAGGCTTTGGTTAGGACAGTGGTCATAAAGATGGGATCTTCATGGATGTACTGGTGTATGTTCAAAACAGGTTCAGAGACTAGTGTTGCATCTACCATGTGATAAGACAGTGAGACGGTGCTGTTTCTATGAACTAGAAACAAGGAGCTCACTAAGTCTTCCTCCTTAATCTTGGACTCACTTGGATTCAGAACTATGAATAAAACTCTTTCTTGTTTATAAACTACTCTACTTGAAGTGTTTTGTTATAATATCCCAAATAGACTAAATATGCTAGTTTATAATCTGTTGGTTTGTGACATAAAGTTTAAAATTGTCAGTTTCGCCGGGCATGGTAGCGTACGCCTTTAATCCTAGCACTTGGGAGGCAGAGGCAGGCGGATCTTTGTGAGTTCAAGGCCAGTCTGGTCTATAGAGTGAGTTCCAGGACAGCTGGGACTACAGGGAGACCCTGTCTCTAAATAAATAAATAAATAAATAAATAAATAAATAAATAAATAAATAAATAAATAAAATTGTCAGTTTCTTTAGAAATCCTGTTAGAATTTTTCTTTCTTTAACAAAAATTATTACATGTATTTGTTTGTGTGAGAGAGAGAGGGAGACAGAGACAGAGAAAGAGAGATAGAGAGAGAGAGACAGAGAGAGAATGAATATGAATATATATAGACACACATGTGTCACAGTTGATGTGTGGAGGTCAGAGGACAACTTGGTGAAGTTGCTTCTTTTCTTCCACCAAATGGGTCCCAAGAATTTAACTCAGGTCGTCAGGCTGCGCAGCAAGCATCTTAGCCACTGAGCCATCTTGCCAACCCTGGTGTTAGAATTTTGATTGGAACAGTTTCAGCATTATGTTTCCTCTGGTTTTATTTTTTGGTGAACATATGAGAGCTATGGGCATATTCTGTGTTTTAGCACATGTATATATTGTGTCATGATCATGTTGGGATATTTAGCATATGCATCTTGCCTTGCCGCTGTGTAAAGGAGGCCCTCTGTACAGCACTGGCTCTTCCAACAAAGGTCCACACATTTGTTTGTGTCTCTTTTCTTTCTTATTCACAGTGTTTTCTGGTTTGGGGTGCACAGGTGTTAGACATCTTTTATTAAATTTTCCATTAGGTATTTTAATACTGTAATAAAAGTAGTTTAAAATATTTATTTTCTCATTGTATAGTGAGAGAATAGGGAAATGTAATTGGCTTTTGTATGTTGGCCCCAAATCTGCAATCTTTCTACATTCACTTATTACTCTTTTGTCTTTTGGTTTTTCATCTGGCTTGAATGCACAGTATGAAATCGAGGAAAGTTTTTGCTGTTTCCTTTAAACAGATACCATTCCATTTGTTGTCCCTCTTGGTGCACTGGAGTTCAGGATAATGCCAAACTGAAGTGTGGATGGCTATCCAGCCTTTTCCTGTCGTAAACCATGGTCTTCTTGCTTTCAAGTAAATGCTCCTAAGTTGAGTTTGCTTCCTCCCACTTCCGGTTTGCTGCAAGTTTCTGTCATGAAATTGTGTGGAATGATTTTAATACTTTTTCCTGAAGTATACTAAATCGTTTTGAGATGTTTTAGCAGTTTTTGAAACCCTCATTTAAAAGACATCTATGTGGTCATGGTTTTTTATCTTGTTTATAGATGATTGGATTTGCTAAATTTGAAACGGGGATTTTTGTAATATAGCCTTAGAGAGTTTGGGTCTAGCTATCTTTTCTGATGGTCTTAGCTTTTGATATCAGCATAATATGGTCTCATGCAATTATTTTTTCTCTAAAAGTTTAAGATTGCTGCTGAAGGTTGGATAGAATTCATCAGTGAACTATATTAGATGCAGAGAGATATTATGAAAGGAATTTCTTAATTTTGGCCTAACTTATTCAATTTATATGTTTCTTCACATTTTGATTTCATTAGTGAGTCTCTAGTGAAGAGATTTCTGAGGTGACATTATATATTCTGGGTGTTTTGTTTTATTCTTATCCTTCAAATAAATTTATATGAATTAATAATTTCAAGATATTGTACTTTCTTTTGATTATTACTGTTTTGTTGGAAATATTCATACCATCAATTCTTGCTTTTTGTTAAGCTTCTTGGTCTGAGTTATAACTTCTATCAAGTAGAAAAAATCCTATCATTTCTTTCAAGTATATGCAATAACTAGGTTATATTATATTATATATTTGAATTTCTTACTTCCTTATCTGTTAATCACTCATACCTTATGTTTTAATTTTTAAAATACTTACATATTGATAGCGAAGTTGCAACTTAGATAAATATTTTTATCTTGGAATTCTCTGAGATTCGTGCAAACTGGTAGTCAATACCTATAAGGATCCCACGCCTTTTCTTTTCTTAAATTTCTTTTAATTAATTTTTTTTGTAGGTATATGAATATACTATCTGCATGTAGATCTGTGTACCCATGTTGTGCAGTGCTACAGAGGTCAGAAGAGGGTGTCGGATTCCCCCGGAACTGGAGTTAAAGATGGTTCTCAGCAGCCATGTGGGTGCTGGGGATTTAACCCAGGTCCTCTGTAAAAGCGGTCAGCACTCTTAACCGCTAGGCCATCTCTCCAGCCCCCCACATCTTTTCTTATAAAGACATTTCCCCTCACAGCCTCAACACAAACAAGTGAATCAATAAACACACACACACACACACACACACACACACACACACCATTTAATACTTAAATTAGAGCATGAAGACCCATAATATTTTTGCCAATTTCTTCAATATGATCTTTCATAGAGAAAAAGAAAAAATTTGCTCAAAATCACTTATTGAATTGGTTATCAATTCTCATTAGTTTCTTTTAGTCTGGGAGACTTTTCATCCCCTTGACTTTCATGACTTTGACCTGTTCGGAGATGATAGTCCACCTGTTACAGTGATTAAGCTCTGAACACGTGTCAGAAATATTACAGAAATGGGCTGGAGAGATGGCCTAGCGGTTAAGAGCACCGACTGCTCTTGCAGAGGACCCGGGTTCGATCCCCAGCACCCACATGGCGGCCGAGAACCGTCCGAAACTCCAATTCCAGGAGAACTCCAGTTCCAGGGGAATCCGACGCCCTCTTCTGACCTCCGCAGCATTGCATGACACGGGTGCACAAACCTGCATGCAGACAGTACATTCATACACATACAGAAATAAATAAAATTAAAAAAAAGAAATATTACAGAAATATTGCCATGTTTTGTTTGTTGATTTCTGTAAAGCTTTTATGTGGTAATTTATACTTGGATTTACTTAGACCATTTTATTATTATGATGTCATCAGACTCTTCATTTAGCCATTATTGTTTCCTGTTATAATTGATATAGGCTTGTAGGAATTGATTTAAAACCATGTGAGTACTTCATTCCCTATCAAAATTTCAGTTCATTCACTTATTTTTTATATTTTATTATTCTTATTTTATGTGAGTATATTGCCTGCACATATGTAAGGGTGTCCATGATGTACAATGCCCATGGAGGTCAGAAGAGGCCATCAGATCCCCTGGAGCTGGAGTTATGGACAGTTAATAACCACCATGTGAATTCTGGGAATCAAACTGGGTCTCCTGCAAGAGCAGCCAGTGCTCTTAGCCAGTGATCCATCTTCCAGTACCCATTCACTTGGTTACTAATGTCTGCCTGGATTTATTATTTTATGTTTTATTAAGTGGTTTATCATTGATTTTTCAAGCACCAATTTTCTCCACTTTGCCAAATGGATACCCTTTCAAGTTGGTTTCTGTGTCTTTTCAGTACATCCCTTCATACTTTTTAGTATTTTTTGAGACAGTTTCCTGATTTCTGGAAAAAAAGTTTCAAGATCATCTTATATCTTTATGCTGCGGCTATGAGTCAGCCATTTCTCCAGTGAGTTTTTTTTATAATGGTAAATGGAGAATATTATTTAAAATTCATGATCAGCAGATTGCAGGTGCTAATTACTAATGAGCTATCATTTATCCCAGGATTTCCTGTATACAAAGCTAAGGAATTATATATGTGACTGTGTGTGCATGTGTGTGGTGTGTGGGGGGGGAGGTGCATGGGCACATGTGTGTAATTATGTATATGTAAATATAATTTCTTGATATCTGTTTTCTAGACTGAAATTGTCTTACATATTTTCTCATTCCTTCTGTGTTGAATTATGAATGGTTTCCTTAATTTATGTTTCAGGTTTTTGATGTTTTCTTCAAGCAGAACAACTCTCTCTCTCTCTCTCTCTCTCTCTCTCTCTCTCTCTCTCTCTCTCTCCTTATCTTTACACACATACACATAATATGTTCTTGTTTCAGTTGAAATATATCCAACAGAGGTTGAGCATAACATTATTATCACTTAAAATATTTTCCTTCATTCTTCTTTTATGTGTATGTGTGTGCTGTGTGCATGCATTCAAAACACCCATGTTGTGGAATGCACATGGAGGACAGAAGAGGGTATTGGATTCCCTGTACTGGAGTTATAGATGGTTGTTAGCTGACATGTGGGTGCTGGGATGTGTCTTCTGCAAGAACAGCTAGTTCTCTTAACCACTGAGGGATCTCCCCAGCCCCCTACTATCACGTTTTAATATGAAATGCAAATGTATTTTCTGTGAGCCTATCTGTAACCCAGAATTCCACAGGATATTTGAACTGTACCTCTCTCTGAATTATTTTATATTGGTTTATTTATTTTTATCATTTATATTTTCTAAATGCTCTTTAAAATTATAAGAATTATCAGAAAAATAAAAATTCAAAACACTAAATAGTTCTGTGATTTACAAGAGAATGAGATATATTGAGGAAATAGATTATCCTCTTAACTACATTATCCCCCAGACTGTAGGTGTCGGTTGCTTTCCTCATAGCTGTGATCTTATACCTGACAAAGCAACTTCAGGCAAGCAGGATTCACTTGACTCACTGTTAAAGATGTAGTTCAGCATGGCAAGGAAGATATGAAAATGAGAGACCAAGGCAGCTGGTCTCGCTGTGTCTACATCCAGGAGACAGACAGATATGGACGCTAGGCTGCAGCTCACTTTAACCTTTTATTGAACGTCTGTGTTTGTGTGTGTGTGTGTGTGTGTGTGTGTGTGTGTGTGTGTGTGTGTGTGTGTTTTCGTGCTTGGTTGGCACCAAGTGCCCTTACCCACCAGGCCACCTTGCCAGCTGTTCCTTCTTCCTTTTCATTCTTGATTCCCAGCCCAAAGAATGGTTCCATCCATACTTTGAGTAAGTCTTCCCACCTTAATTAGTTCAATCTAGAAACTGCCTTGTAGACAAGCCCAGAGGTTTGTCTCTTAGGTGATGCTTGTCAAATTGATAATCAAAATTAACCATGACAACATAACTTTTTCTTTCATAAGTCCCATAATATAAATTAGTTACTGAGTATTGAAGAAGAATTAAAACATTTTGAGTGCCATATATCAAGCATGGAAAGATAGTTTACTTATGTAATTCTATGATGGAGTCACTTTCAAGTTGTCCATCGTAAGAGGTGTCATCAAACCATTTCATGAACCTATCCTCTTTCCCCTGACATTCAATAGATTTATTTCACTTATTTTTTTATTTTTATTTTAAGTGTATGAGTGTATTCCTTGCATGTGTGTAAGTGCACCCATATTCTGCAATGCCCGAAGAGGTCAGAAGAGGGCTTCAGATCCCCTGGAACTGGAGTTATGGACACTTGTTAGCTACCATATAGGTGCTGGGAATTGAACCAGGGTCCTCAGCAAGAGCAGTCAGTGCTCTTAACCGCCAAGCCATCTTTTCAGTTCCAGATTTATTTTATTTTTATTTGCTTCCCACAAAAGCCATCCTCAATATTTATAGAAACATGTTGTTCATGAAAGGATTAATCATAAGTATAAAACTATGGTGGAAATGTAGTGGTAGGTGGAACAATGTGAGGAGGCAAAGCATAGGGCTTCCACAAATTGATCCAGATGATTCTACTTCAAGGGCTGGAGACACGGCTCAGTGGTTAAGAGCAATGGTCATTCTTGCAGGGGACCTAGGTTCAGTTTCCAGTACTCCCATGGCAGCTAATGATTATCAGTAACTCCAGTTTCAGAGGACCTAATGCTCTCTTCTGGCATACAAGAGTGCACTTACATACACATAAGTAAAACATGAATAAACATAAATGAAATAAATAAGTAAAAAATAATGATCTGATATTTAAAAGAAGATTAATCTGCCCAGCGTGGTGGCGCACGCCTTTAACCCTAGCACTTGGGAGGCAGAGGCATGCGGATCTCTGTGAGTTTGAGGCCAGCCTGGTCTACAGAGTGAGTTCCAGGATAGCCAGAGCTACAGGGAGACCCTGTCTCAAAAAGACCAAAAAAAAAAGATTAATCTAATTCTTCTACTTTAATTTTTTAATTTTTTTTATTGGTCTTCCCTGTCAAAGATTTGGAAGGTAGGTTTAGATAAAATGAAATTGAAGCACATGGAGACTATGTCCAATGCACTATGTGATTTAGAGTTGAGAAATTTAAACCAGACTCTAGAGACCAAGGGATAGGAAGGAGATATAAAGAACTGAGCTGAGCATCAGAAAGAGGAGTAGCCCCACTATGCACATCTTCTGTTATCTTGGGGAAGTTAATTGATCTTCAAGCCACAATTACCTCCTTAGTAAAACTGAAACAAAATTAATCTATTTATTAATTCAATAAGCATTTATTGAGCTCATACTATGTGTCACTAAGGTAAAATACTTAACACAGTAAAAGAAAACAGCAATTTTAGGAAGCAAATTAAACACCAGTTTCCTTTCATGTGTAAGACAGTCTGCTTGGGGAACACCAAGTTAGAATATTCTAGATCCCTGATGATAACTTTACACTGAGGTTATCCCATTATTGGTCCATTAACTTAGCTCTTTATGGTGAAAAATAGTATCTTATTACTTAGGAATTGGCTTGTGAGTTTAATATGTAATAACATTCACTGCCCTGAAAATCCCAGGAGAGAAACGTTGCAGAATGTGATTGAAATAGTCTCCACCAATTTATTTAGTGGTCACTGTAGAATAAGTGAAAATTTCTAAATAAAGTCCTGTGCACAATGTCTTGCACCCACTAAAGAACTCAGCATTTGAAATGTTCAGCACTCATGTTCTTATTTCTAATAAGGCCTTTTAAATTGAGATGTAGATGTTGTAAAAATGTTTATGAGAAATGTTTCTTAAATAATAAGTCTATTTTATATTAACCAATAATAAAATTCATTCTACTAAATGCAACACATACACACACAGTGTGTGTGCAAGAGAGAGAGAGAGAGAGAGAGAGAGAGAGAGAGAGCACTTAAAACTTTGAATTTTTTGTGATTGGAAAACAGAAGTGGTTGAAAACAAATTCCATTTATAATTATCCTATATCTCACATACTTCTCCCAACTAATGTATAGACTATGATTTTCAAATGATGGCTTCTCATTTTATTTTCTAAGCATAAAATTGAATCCCAACTTGCAACCTGACATATGGAAGGCCTGTTATGCAGAAAGTAAAAATAATTTGCTAAATGCACAAATCAGACAAAGATAGCTTGTTGAAACACATTGTAAGAAAGCAGCAGGTGAGATCTGTAGATGGAACCTCACCGTTGATGGAGTGTATATCCTTTCATAGCTGGTAGAAAAGAGTCCACTTGATCTTATCATTGTGGGAGCATATCTGAGGCAGATCTCCCTTATCTGGTGGAGTAATAAATTTCACAGTATTACGCCATTTTTCTTGAGGCAGGCCATTCATGTAAGGTGCCATAGGTAATTAGGAGTCAGGCTACAGATATAATCTATATAAGACACCATGGCTCAGGTTTGGAATGGCCATGCTCTGATTATAAAATTGTGAAACATTTGCTTTTACTTTTGGATTTTTCTCTATAGAAACATGAAAATTTATCTAATGTTCTGCATAAACATGTTCTTGGAAAGATCATTGATATAACCAACTTTCAGGTTTTGAATATTTGTGGGTTGAGGCCCAAAAGGCAGATATGACCTGCTTCAGGTCAGAGAGCCATAAATAAAGGTTCTGTGCTTAAGTCAAAACCTCTCGTTCTGCATCTTACCTGTTTTTCAGGACACAGGATAATTATAATGATGTCTGAAACAAAGGCTACCTCAACTTCAGAACTTTTCCTGGAGTAATTGAATCAGTAGTTGTGGGGCTTCAAGGGAATAATTATGCTGGCCTTGAGGTAGAAATAGCTTGTCCCTAGGTTGAAATGTGTTGCATTTAAATTGATACTGCTTTTCCCCAATGTGCAATTAAGAAAGACAAAGACCTAGTTTTGTAGATATTGTAAGGGAAAATGAAGCAGGTGTCTCCTTTCTCTCATTTCTCAGGGTCAGTCTATTCCTGAAATTTCTTTGTTGAAATGTCTATTGTTCTTAATTGCTAGGAGTTATTCTCCTGGTGCAACTCACCATTGCTGTACTTGAAATAATAAATTCACAGGGCTAGGGCGGAGGATACCTGGCATGTGCCAGATGTTTCTCTTGCTCCAGCCCCTTCAGGCTTCACACCTACTCTGGCCACCAGTTGTGACCATTCCTTTATTTGTTCATCCATTCAGTTGTCTAATCTGTCCTTATTTTCTGCCCACTAAGACCAGAGCCTGGAAGCAGTGATGCTGGCTCTCATGGTGGACTTTGCTCTTTAACAAAAGAATCGCAGTCAACAGAAAATCAAATACAGTGGTCACCATCAATCTCATTTTAAACACAAGGAATCAGAGGCTTACTGGATGAGATTAACTTGCACAAGTTACTTACCAATGAACCAGGAGAACTTACAGCCCACAGCTTGTCTGGGTTCCAGTGCCCCAGCTCTCTTGGTGATAATGTTTCTCGAGAGCACACATGAATGGGATCTCAAGAGAAAACTTTCTTGAAAGATAACTGAAGATCTAAGGTTTCAACAGCAAAAGCAGACAAATGCAGAGGACTATAGGATGGAGCTCAGTACCACCACAGCATAGATGAAAGAATAGTTGAACAGAATCCCTCAAGGAGTCTTTTTAAAAACCTTACACTTATAGTCGACTATAAGTTTTCACATGAGAACTTGTGGAAAAATTGGCATCAGGCACTGGACCCATGCCATTTGGGGCAAGGTCTCAAAGTGGAGCAAGAGAAATGGGTGGGGAACTGACCCTGGACTGAGAATCACAAGAGACTGAGTACTGATGGGTGAGGAAGAGTGTGTCTTACCTAGGATTTCTAGTTGTGCTGACGAGACTCCAGTGGATCTATTTGTACAGAAGATGTTTGGGTTTGGGAGCTTGATGGGATAGGGCTTAGCTTGGAAGTTGTAATTCATGGGTTCTGATGGGGGGTTGGGACATGGGGGAGCACTGGGTTTGATTGGGAACCAATGTATGAGGTATACATTGGTTCCCAATCAAACCCAGTAAAACACTTCACTTTTTTCCATTGCAATTTGTTTAAGGAAGATTTGAGTAGTTATCTCATGAGATTCTGGCTTCGTTTTTCATGTTTTGAGATTTCATACTGTGCTGTATCCATCTCATTTCCACCTCGCCCTCTCCTGCCTACAATTCTCCCCCTAACTTCCTGTCAATTTCTTGCCTTCTTTGATCATTGTTGTCACTATGGTTACTTATGCATATAATCTACTGAGTACATTTGCTGGTGCTCATATGTGCATGTGTTTAGGGCTGACCTCTTGGGATTGGATGACTTATCAAGAAGGTTGTCCATGGAGAAAACTGAATCTACATCCCTCAGCACCCAGTGATTGCCTATAGCTCTCCATCTAGAGGTCAGACCCTGTGAAAATTTCCCTAATTCACATAGGCATGTCACCCTGATGGTATCATTATACGAGTCTTGTTTTGACAACCATACTGTTGAGATTTCATGGGTGCAGCTTCCCTGTCATGTCTAAGACACTATCTAGCAGCAGTTACCCTGGTCCTCCGGCTTTCATGATCTTTCTGCTCCCTCTTTCTGTTCTCTGAGTCTTAGAAATGGGAGTCTCATTGTAGATATGCCAATTGGGGCTGGGCACCTCCAGTCATTTATCCTCTGAATTTTGACCAATTGTGGAAACTTTTAATAATGGTCTCTGTTGGAAAATGAAGCTTTGTTTATGCATTGTGAAAACTACATTTGTCTTTCTATATAAAAACAAGTATTTAGAATATAATAAGTAATTACTCTAATTTAGAAACATGACAGTAGAAGGTTTTCCTCTAGGGTCTATAAACTCTCCAGCCATGGGTATTTGATTATGAGGAGCCTTTAAAAATTGCACTATGATTTTAAGTTAATAAGTTTTGTAGAACAGATTTTTAGGATCTTGCACCATTTGGCAGAAAGTACAGAGCTCTCGATCCTCTGCCCTTGTTAATCTTGTTGGCACGTTAACATACCTGGGAAGATGGGACCTCGACTGCAGAATTTCCTCAATAAGATTGGCCTGGGAGCATGTCTGTGGGGCCCATTCTTGATTGCTAATTAATATGGGTGAGACCAGCCCAGCATGGGCAGTGCCATCCCCAGGTAGATGGGCTTAAGAGGTACAAAAATAGTAGCTGACTGTGAGTGTGAGAGCAAGTCAGTAGGCAGCGTTCCTCCAGAGTTTCTGCTCCAAGCTCCCGCCTTAGGTTCCTTGATGATGCACTGTAACCTGCAAGATGAAACAAACCCTTTCACCTCTAAATGCTTTTTGGCCATGGTATTAATCACAGCAACAGAAACCAAACTAGCACATCCTGTCTTTCATCACCACCCTCCAGCCTTCCATGCTATGGAGAACTAGCACTTCAGTAGTGAAACTGTTAGAAATGGTGAACCCGTTTTCAGTCACGTGTTCATTCACTTTTATTGCTGTTTTTCCGTGGGTATTGGCAAGTGTACAGTGCTCTGAGCACACATCGCAATATCCTACTGTGCATTTTCATGACCTCAAATGTCCTTTGTGCTTCTTATGTTTATCATTCTCTACACTTGCCCTTTAGCAGCTACTGATACTTTATCATCTATATAGCTTTAACATTTTTTAGTATATTATAGATTTGCAATCCTATTGTATATATGACTTTCACACTTGCTTCTTACAGGTAGCTATATATCTTTAATTTTTCTCCATATCATTTCAAAGCTTGATTGCTTTTTTTTAGTGTTGAATAATATTCAGCTATCTGAATGTATAACTGCAACATTTTAATTCCCTTTCCATGAGCAGTTGTTTTGAAAATTTTGAGTACCAGACTGGCTAAAATGAGTGGAGAAAAATAACATGAGAAAGAAAGAAAAAAATGAAGCCAGTGTGAGAAAGATGTTAGGAGCACAAAAGGCACGTGAAAGATACTACAGTGCTTCTCTGAGCCTCAGCAGTCTCTTGGATGATGCCTGTGGTGGTAGTCTAGTCACTGCATCCTGCCCTGATGAGCAAATCAGCTGACAATGGTGGCATCCAGAATGCCAGGCACGCACAGGTACCTCCTCCTGCACTCTTGAACCTGGCAAATACAGCTGACAGTTCTTTGGCCCTTACAGTTGAGTACCTAATGGCTGCTTTCCTCATACCTCATGACGTTTTGTCAGAATCAAAAATCTCATCTGGAAAACATACTGGAGAGGTTGTGGGGGAAGGGGAGCACTCATCCACTGCTGCTGGGAACGTAAACTTGTGCAACCCCTATGGAAAACAGTGTGGAGAACTTTCAATGAGCTCTGATGGGGGGAGGGGGACATGAGGGTGGGCATGGATGGCGGAATGAGTCTAAATTTGACTGGGAAATATTGTGAGAAATATGCTCAAAAAATTTAAAAAAAAAGAATAAAGTAGTTGGGAGAATTTTTTTAAAAAGTACTTGGATTATCCTTCATCCGTTTATCTACTTAAATGCACCTATGATGTGATTTCTAGAAAAGAAACACTATAATGTAGAAGATAGTGGTAACTCTAGCTGTGCCCAGAGCACAACCTGGTATAATAAATATTGTTTCCTTAAAAAAAAACCCAGCCATACCACTCCTGGGTATATACCCACAAGACTCATTCTATTGCAGAGATACAAGCACATCTATGTTTATTCCAGCTCTCTTCACAATAACAAAGAGCTGGAACCAACCCAAGTGCCACTCAACTGACAAGTGGATAGAGAAAATCTGGTACATCTACACAATGGAGTTCTATGCAGAGGTAAAGAAAGATGACATCATGAACTTTGCAGGTAAATGGATGGAATTTGAAGCCATTATGCTAAGCAAAGTAACACAGTGCCAGAAAAACAAATGACGAATGGTATCATCATTTGTGGATGCCAGCACCAAATCCCTAGTTGAAAGGCAAGCTGAGAAAAGTTAATGATTTCTTTTTATCTGAAGGCAACCTTGCTGTTATAAGGTGAATTCCTTAATGGGCTCTAGAATTAACTGACCACTTATTTTCAGACTTTGTAATTATGATATATATATATATGTATATATGAAGGGTATGTATTCATATATTAGAGTGATATCAAATTAAAGAGAAAAATGTGAACTCCTAAACATATTTTGGAATTGTCATATAGTATATTTTCAAAGGTTTTGGTATATATGTGACGTATATATAGGCATACTTTGGAGCAATACAAATGGGAGGGAACAACAGTGACAAAATACTGAATTAAAGACCTGCCTGAAACAGTTAGCTTCTGCCCAAACAATAAACCTCTGCAGAGAAAAACTTTAAAAAGACTGAGAAAAAGATGCAAGACATGTATGGCAGAGTGCATGAACTGGGGTGGGGTCAGGGGGGCATGGAAAAGGGAGTGTGTCTAAATTGGACTGAGAAACAATGTATGAAACACAAAAAACACCAATAAAATATTTTATTAAAAAAATCTCATCTGCCCATTGCCTAGACTAAACCCTCTTAGAGCTCAACTTTGCTGTTTACAATAATCATTTTGCACAATTTCTCTAATTAATATGTGGTTATTGAAGCTTTTATCAGGACTGTTTTTAATTCCACAGCACAAGCTTTATTTGGATCTAAACACTGGTAATTTCATTTTAAACACTTGGTTCACATACAACTTTATATGTGTAGTAAGCTATACAGAATATACAAACCAAAGCTATATTAATACATAGTTTTTGTTTTGTTTTATTTTGTTTTGTTTTAAACTTTTTTTTTTGGTCTTTTTAAGATGGGGTTTCCCTTTAGTCCAAGTTGGCCTGCTGGAGCTTGCTATGTAGACCAGGCTGGCCTTGAACTCATAGAGATCCACCTGCCTCTGCCTCCTGAGTACTGGGATTAAAGGTGTGTGCCACCATGCCCAGCTAATATGTAGTTTTTTTAATACTTAGTTTTTTAATAATTATGTTTCAGAAAGAATACAGAGAAAGAAAAAATAACCACACAAGCAGTATCACACAATTGCTAAAAAATAAAGCTACAGAGATGTAAAATATAAACAAATCAAACAACTGAGATCAATTTTGAAAGAAAAATTATAGACCAGCACCAGCCATTCATTGAAGAACCAAAATTTTAAAAACATAGTTTTACTATAAAACTAACTATGCATAGGAATATAGAAAATAAGCAGCATTATTCTACAATAACAAGTTTTTCCACAAGGTATAGTAGTCTCTCTCTAATCAGTAATATCTAATCCTACCTAGTAAGTATTGAACCACTGATCATAATAATGGCAACCTAATTTCTGACCCACATATAAAATGACATGTGACTTCATGAAAGTTAAAGTACTATAAATAGTCAATTTTAAACTATCATAAAGGTGTATGCAAAAGCCTTTTTTAAAACACAAGGCTATAGGAATATATAAAAACCTAGCTTTCCAAGATTCAAATAACAAAATGGTTATATAAATGTAGACATTATAGTTCCTAAGTAAAACCATCAAATCAAGATCACAAAAATATTACCCCAAAGGTCATATTTTTTCACCACTCATCTTTGCTCTTGCGTCTTCATTACAGCTGTCTAATCCAGGAAGACCACTTTCAGATTCAGTGTGTCTTTCCTGCATTGCTGCTGGGTTTCCAGCATCACTGTTTGGAGCAGCAGCTGCATGCAGTAGCTGGATCAGCCAGGCTTTCTTCTTCCTCTACTTTAGCTTGCCTGTAACTAGTCAGCATCTCCTCTAGAAGCTTTCCACAGTTTCCTCTATGATTAATTCTCATTTGCCTGAGTACTTCTACCAATTTTTCCCTGTGATCAACTTTCCTCTGCTTCATCAGAGGCCCCGTCGCTTTCTCTGTGTGGATTCAGTCTGCTATAAACAGCTTCACTAGCACCGTGATTGCCAGCAAGACCTCCCCCAGGAGGCAAATTTGGGATAGTTTCTGCAGACAAAATGCACATGACATGGGCAAAATCATGCATTCCTTCCTCCCCAGACTTCTCCACAATCTCTTTGACCTGCGATTCCAAGTGCTTCTCCAACTCTGAATCTCTTTTCACTGCTTCATGTGAGACCTTTGGGCCATTTGAAAAGCAAAGCAATATAATACTTGTGTTATCTAGACTTCCCTATGTAAACAAGTGTCCACTACTCAATTGCACACAGTCTCCAGGTCATCAGACACCTCAAGCCTAGACTTAACAAATTCACAGAGCTCCTCATCACCCATTACATCCCAGATCCAATCACAAACCAATAAATTTATCCTCTCCTGCTCTTAAAGTCTCATTAAAAATCGGGAGGTTTTTCTATGTTTCTGCTGGTGGTCCCAGCATTGAGAAAGCCCATGCTACTCCTTATTCTCTTCACGTTCTTCTTATCACATATTGGATGTCAAGTAAACACTGAGCACGTGATTAAACAATTAAAATCTAAGTCAAGTTTGCTGGAGAAATCTTGGAAGCATCCTTTTGTATTCCACTGCTGAATACAGAGTCCCTCAACTCCATCACAACTGACATGCTGCCTGGGATGATTCTTCTTTCTATGTAGGATGTTTAACACATACTAAGGGCTATAACTACAGAGATAGGAACAGTTCCTGTTTCTTCCATTTTGATAACTGAATCTATTTTAGACATTTTGAGATATCTAATGCAGTGGGAGAAAAGATCACTCTCATTAGTATTAGTCTTCTGAGATAATCTCTTGACGACCTCACCTGCTATCACGTGCCAACTAAATCCTATTTAGAATGGAACTTTGTTTCCATATGTCAGTGCATCCTGACACTCCCATGATGAAGGTTTAGGATTCAGACAGGACTTGTTGCTTTTTTTTCTTATTCAAGTTAGTGGTTAATTCTCCAAAGTTCCAGCTCAGATAATCAGGCAAAATAAAGAAAACTCACTTAAGTTTAAATTCTGGGGAAACAACAAATATATCTGTATGTCTCAAGCTTTGTAATAGACATGCTTGTACTAAAAAGTATTGTTGTCTAGGATTCAGATTTAACTGGGTATCTTGTATTTTTATTTAAGAATTCTACTCTGCTTAAATTGACTCTCAAATTTGTTCAGCTGTTTCTATTCCCATAGATCCTAGTGTAACTCAGAACTTAGTCTGGAAAGATAAAGTGTTCTCTTTATCAATCAGCAAATGATCAGTTTTGTGAACTATAAATGCTAGTGGGTTAGATGATAGAAGGTTCATTTTTGTCTACTATGAGGAGTGCAGTATGGCTTCAGGCATAGTACAGAAAGACTATAGCTCAGGGTCTCCAATTCCCTCAGTGCTCTGTGGCTCCCTAGTTCAGTCTTGCTCTACTGCCTGAGTTTCCCTTTTATTATCTCTTGAAAATTCTCACATATTTCCATAGGACAAAGTTTAAATATGTACCCAAATCGAACTGATTCTTAGGAGGGTTTCTAAGGATCATTTTTGCAGAACCATTTCTATTTCTTTTTCATTTTTTTTTTTTTTTTTGTCTTTTAAAGACAGGTCCTGTCCCCTGTAGCCCCAGCTGTCCTGGAACTCACTCTGTAGACCAGGCTGGCCTTGAACTCACAAAGATCCGCCTGCCTCTGCCTCTGCCTCCCGAGTGCTAGGATTAAAGGCATGTGCCACCACACCCGGCTTGAACCATTTCTATTTCTTAGAGATAGGGCCAACATCTACAGAATATATTGCAGCAAAGAGGAGTGAGGAAGCCAATGACAGGTGTCAGATGGAGAGACAGAGTCTGGATCCATAACAACAGCATCACAACCTTCTACTCGGGTCTTTACTTACTATTTCTAGTTTTTCAAAGCCTATTTCACTTTACTGCCATTTAACCAATGAACCAATTGAATATCTGTGCCATGTATTTATGGATACCTTTTCTTAAAACACAAACCTATAGGCAATCAATGGTTGCTGAAAGAGTATCAGTTTATTTCAGGAATAAGCTCCCTGATGGGCTATCCAATTCAATGTGGTCAGCCAAAAATACATGTATACAGGTGCAACATTTAATAATCTCCATAAATTACAAACATATATATGTATACACATATGTATGTACATATAATGATCAAGGAGCAGGTCATGAAGTTGAGAGGGAGTGGGATGTGGAAGAAACTGTAGTGGATGAGGGGTGGTCTGGTGTTGTAAATACAGCGCTGATTAGGAAATTGTCAAAATAAACAAACAAACAATAACAAC
This sequence comes from Rhizomys pruinosus, assembly GCA_009823505.1. NCBI lineage: Eukaryota > Metazoa > Chordata > Mammalia > Rodentia > Spalacidae > Rhizomys > Rhizomys pruinosus. The sequence continues at coordinate 2,089,760 of VZQC01012976.1, forward strand.
AACAAACCTTCAAACCTCACAATATTTTAGTCAGGAAACTTCAAGAGCTAACTCATCCTATCTAATTAAATCCATTTTCCTCCTTGTCAGTCAAGGTCCTAATCCTGTGTTATTTTTCTTGGATCATAGGCTGGTCAGCTAAGATTCAAGTGCTATTTTAGGAAGATTCCCTCTATTTTCCTGACACCACCTTTGCTTGTCATTTTCCTGTGCCTTCACCACTTCCAGCCACCATGCCAAGCCCATGTCTGCCTGTCAAAATTCAAATTGACATTTTCTAGATTTCCATCTCATATCAATATGACAACCAATCTGATTTTTGCAACAATAGTATCAAGTAAGCTCTGTTTACCATGCTTATTACTAAGTATTACAGATATAGTTATTTATTCCACACAAAGAGCACAGGGATGGTAACAACAATCCTCATTTTGTAACTGAGTAATAATCTGAGAAACTGGCCTCAGATACACTTTCCTCATCTGCAGGAGTCTGAACAATCAAGCCCAGGAAGCAAATCTAAACACCACTTTCCCTAGTGACTTGGGTTTGAAACACCACTGAACATCATCTCTTACTAGGGTCTCTGCTTTACTTTCTACCAGCAAAACTGGGATTGTTTTCATCCTTTATATAATTTTTCCAAAGTCACAACCCATTTGCTGTTCATGATCAATGAGTTTTAAAAGTTTTATTGAGATAATTCATATACTAAGTAATTCACCCATTTAACATGTATAATTCAATTTTTATTACATTCAGAGTTAGATTATCATTACTGTAACAGATTTAAGATATTTTATCACTGTATAAAGATACTGTATACTCATTAACTATGACTATCTTAACTGCACTTCTCATTCCCCAAGCACCATCTCAGCAGTAAACTACTGCTCTGTGTTCTATCTGTACATCTGACTTGGACATTTCAGAAAATTTCAATGATATAACATGACTAGATTCTTTCATTTTTATGTTTTTAATGTTTATTAAAACTGCAGCACATACCAGAATTTCATTCTTTTTAAAAGTTAAATAGGGGCTGGAGAGATGGCTCAGAAGTTAAGAGCATTGGATTCTCTTGCTCAGGACCTAGATTTGATTCCCAGGACCCACATGGTGACTGACAATCACCAGGGGAATCTGACAGCCTCTTCTGGCCTCCGTGGGCATTGCATGATATGGGTGCACTTATGTACATCCAGGCAATACACTCATATACATAAAATAAAAATAACAAATAAAATATTTTAAAAATCAACAAATCAATAAAGATTAAATAATATCCCTATGTGAGCATGCACATTTGTTTTTCATTGATCAGTTGTTTGACATCTGGTTTGTCCCCGCAATTTAGTTAATATAATTTGACCTCTATGAATATTTGTATACAAATATTGTTTGGGCATAGTTTTAATTTTTCTTGTATATATTCACCAATATTTCTTGGAATCAGTGGGTCAAACGGTAACTCCATCTTCATTGTTTTTCAAAGATTATTTCAAAGCATCAGAAATGTTTCACATCCTTACAAGCAAGTTACGGGAGTTCCAAGTCCAGTACATCCTCACTAGCAATTGTTACTATTTTTTAAGATCTTCCTTTTTTCTGGTTTGTGTGAAAGGTCATTTCATTTTAATCTGATTTTCCTGAGGGATAAAGATTTTTGAGCACCATTACAAACATTTGCAGGTTTTTTAGTATATTTCCATTGGAGAAATGGCTAGTAAAATGTTTTGTGGCATTTTAGTTGAGTTGTATTTTTACTGTTAAATTATAAGACTTCTATTTATATTCTAGATATCACACATGCTTTGGAAATGTTTCTACCACTTCGAGGTTGGCCTTTCATGGTGTTTTTAGAGGTTTATTTTAATTCAATTTCAATGTGAACTTTTATTGAGTTTTTTTGTGGATTTCATAAATATACCTCTTAATCATACTTAGGCATCCCCTATCTTCACCCCTAAAGCACAGTCGTGGGATTTCATACATTCTCTTATATGTTAAGACCTGTTGACTCCTGTTTATGTACCCTGATGTCTCTCATAGTGAGTTCATCCATTGAAACTTTTTCAGCTTTTCTACCATCATCCCTTAAAGAAGATCAACTCTCCTTCAGCAGTGATCACTTGCCAATAGTTCCTCAGCCAAGGTTGGGGCCTCCTGCCCATTTCCATAGCTTTATGCTGGTTTTTATATGATTGATTTTGCATGGGACTTGTGCACGCTGTCACCATTGCTGTAAGTTAATATGAGCAAGTTCCCAGGAGCCTGTGAGACCGCTTCCTTATGGTCATCCACTATGCCCAGGTCTTATGATCTTTCCTCCCCCTCTTCTGCCATTGTCACTGAGCCACAGGTAGGTAAGACTGAATATAGGAGTTCTGTCTAGGGACACACACTCCGCACTCTCTTACTCTCTACCTTTTGGCAAGTTGTGGCCTTCTATGTTCATTGCCTTCTGTTACATGAGGAAGCTTTGCTGATGGGAGTTGAGAGTTGCATTTCTATTTTCTCTATCCTTTGTTGCATTATGTCCTGTGAGTCTTATGTATAGAGGTTCCATGGTAGATGGGTCACTTAGGGTTGGGAATCTCACAGACACTGATTCTCTGTGTATGACCAGTTGTGGAACTGTACTAAACTCTACATTTTGTAAAAGAAGTTTCTTTGAATTTTTTTTTAATTTGTTATTTTTTTATGTGTGTGAGTGTACTGTCTGCATGTAGGTTGGTTCAACCGTGTTGTGCAATGCTGCGGAGGTCAGAAGAGGGAGTCAGATTCCCCTGGAACTGGAGTTAAGGATGGTTCTTAGCCTCCATGTGGGTGCTGTGAATCGAACCCAGGTCCTCTGCAAGAGCAGTTGATGCTCTTAACCACTGAGCCATCTCTCCAGCCCCAAAGAAGCTTCTTTGATGAGTCATGACTGGCATACTTGTCTGTAAGTATATGAAATTATATTTATCTATGGATATGGAAAACATAGGGTTTTCTCTAGAATCTAAGACCTCTCCAGCCATGTGTATTTAGTTATGTTTACTGTGCCACACACGAGTTCCCTCCCATTGAGAGGGCTTTATTTTTTTTAATTTAATTTATTTTATTTTATTTTTATTTTATTTATTTATGTGTATGAATGTACTGTCTGTATGTAGGTTTGTGCACCCGTGTTGTGCAGTGCCGTGGAGGTCAGAAGAGGGTGCCGGATTCCCCTGGAACTGGAGGTCTCCTGGAGTTGGAGTTACAGATGGTTCGCAGCCGCCATGTGGGTGCTGGGAATTGAACCCAGGTCCTCTGCAAGAGCGGTTGGCACTCTTAACCACTAGGCCATCTCTCCAGCCCCGAGAGGGCTTTAAATCCTAGTAGAGAGCTGTTGGTTACTCCCAAGATCAAAGGGCCACTACTGCCTTGATATGGATTGTTGTTAAGTGTTGTGTTTATCAGGCTTTAAAATTGGGGCTGGACCTTGCATAGAATCCTCCAAATTTATGAGAGCTTGTCTTCAGGGAGGAGGCTTCCAAGTCAGACCCAGCTCCATCCCTCCACATCCTTGGTCGAAGTACATCCTTCCTTCCACATTAGTGTCTTATTTTCAAGTTCTCATACATATTAATGGCTATGGGAATAATCTGAGTTATTTGGAGGAGTCTCTTGGACTAGACTGACCAACAACTCATAGGGAAGTTTCCCCTGTCTGGCACTGGGGATCTTGTTATTTAGCCTTCAGCTATATAACACACTCATAGAGATATATAAGACACATGCAGATAGAACACACATACACACTCATACAGCTATGTAACAAACTCATATAGGTATTGTTTGTGTATTTTTCAGTATGTTTTTTCAAAGAATAAGCTTTCTTGTGGTTGTTCACACATCCAAGCATGATTTATCTCTACCCTCTCCCGGCTTAACCAACCCTCTTCCCTCCCTAGCTTCCCTCTTTTCCTGTTTTCCCTGTGAAATACTTGTTTCCTGTCATCTCCAACCTCCTGAGCTCCTCCTTCCCCATTTGCCCCCAGGGTTCCTCATAGATCCTTACCTTCTCCGGTCCCCATTAATTACCCACATTTTCCCCACCTCCCCCTGGGAACATCTGTCTCCTACTGGCTCCCTGTCTTGGGCTCTTTCTTTCCTTTTACCTCTACAGTTTCTTTCCATTTTCCTGGTTCCTGAAATTACATCAGATTATATACTCACATAAACGTATTTGTTGCTATTTACTATTTTTTTTTAATTTTTATTTATTTATTTTTATGTGTATGAATGTACTGTCTGCATGCAGGTTTGTGCACGTGTGTCGTGCAATGCCACGGAGGTCAGAAGAGGGTGTCGGATTCCCCTGGAACTGGAGTTCTCCTGGAATTGGAGTTACAGACAGTTCTCAGGCACCATGTGGGTGCTGGGGATCGAACCCAGGTCCTCTGCAAGAGCAGTTGGTGCTCTTAACTGCTAGGCCATCTCTCCAGCCCCTTACTATTTTTTAATTGTACGTGTGTGTGCAGGCACGTGTGTATGCACATACATGTGTCTGAACATGAGTCTGTGCATGTAAGTGCCTACCTAGGCCAGAAACATTAGATCACCTTAGAACTGGAGTTACAAGCCATTGTGAGCTGCCATGCTGGTGTTGGGAACTGAACCATGGTTATCTGCAAGAGTGGCAGTACTCTTAACTGCCAAGACATCTGTCCAGCTCCTAGTCCTCACATACTTTTATTAAAATTCCATACATGCACATAACATATTTGATCAAGTCCACCCCTCATTCCCTCCCCTTCAACTCCTTCCCTATCTCCACAACCACTAGTCCCTCCCTATTTATACTTCACATTCTTGATTTAGTACTCTGAAGTACAGAGTTCAGTGTCAATAAGGTCCTTTCGATCTCTTTTGTCTTCTTGATGCTTGTGCTTTTAATATGTAATCAATTTTGCCTCATCCTATGTCATAAGGAATTAATTCCTTGTTTTCTCTTTATGCATATGGCTATTTTTGCCAATATTACAATCAATTGCTATTGTTTTATAGTAAGTTTAATTTTGTAACTTTATTTATGTGGTGGGGTGCATATGTGTGGATGCCATAGCATCTGTTTGGATGTCAGAGAGAAACTTCCAGGACTCAGGTTTCTCCTTCCATTATGGGGTTACATTGAGGTTTGCTGCAAACAACCTCACCAGTGGTACCATCTCTCCAGCCCTTATAGCAAATCTTAAAATGGAAAAGTATAAAGTCCTCCAAGGATGACCGTCATACTTTTTTTTTGGTCTTTTTGAGACAGGGTCTCCCTGTAGCCCCTGCTGTCCTGGAACTCACTCTGTAGACCAGGCTGGACTTGAACTCACAGAGATCTGCCTGCTCTGCCTCCCGAGTGCTAGGATTAAAGGCGTGCGCGACCTTTATACTTTTTTTTTTTTTAACAATCTTTTCAAGATTATTTTGGCTATCTGGGATGCATGAGTTTCTGCAAAAAATTTAGGATCAAACTTGTCAATTTTTACTAGGAAGCCAGTTCCAAATCTACTCCAGAGCTGTGATCTCTCAGTCAGTGGTAGAGCACAAGCACTTGCTGAGCATAAAGAAGGACTGGGCTGGGATGTGGATTTCAGCAGAAACAGTGCTTGGTCTGCAGAGTCTTGCCATCCTCAATTTAAATCTTCAAAACCATGAACAGAAAACATTTCTCTATTCTTTTAGATTGCTTCAATTTATTTCAACAGAGTTTAAAATGTAAGTTTTGCATTTAGTTAGATTTATTCTTAAGGCCATATTTTTGTTTTCAATGCAATGGCAAATCACATTTTAAACATAATATATAGATATATAATTGCCTTTTGTGATCGATCTTGTATTTTGAAACTTCTGATTTCATTTGTCCCATTTTTTTTCTTTGAGATTCTATCACATTTTGTGAATAAGATCATATCATCTGCAAATAAGAATGCCTGCTGTGTCATGGTCTTCCCTGCCTTGCAATGTTGAATGAATATCTTCCTACATTTACAGGAAACCATTCATAACTCCACAGGATGCCCATGAGTATACTGCTGACTGTGTTCTTACAGATGCCTTTAATCAGGTTCAAGAAGTTCTCATGCCGGGGCATGGTGGTGCACACCTTTAATCCCAGCACTTGGGAGGCAGAGGCAGGCGGATCTTTGTGAGTTCAAGGCCAGCCTGGTCTACAGTGTGAGTTCTAGGACAGCTGGGGCTACAGGGAGACTCTGTCTCGAAAAGACCAAAAAAAAAAGACTCAGAATGAGCCTATCACCTGACCCAGCCATACCACTTCTGGGTATATACCCACAAGATGCATCCTACCACAAAGATACACGTACAGCCATGTTTATAGCAGCTCTCTTCACAATAGCGAAGAGCTGGAACCAAACCAACTGCCCCTCAACCAACGAGTGGATAAAGAAAATGTGGTACATCTACACAATGGAGCTCTACGCAGCGGTAAAGAAAGATGACATCATGAAATTTGTAGGTAAATGGATGGAACTAGAAGATATTATGTTAAGTGAAGTAACACAGTCCCAGAAAAACAAGAGATGAATGGTATCCCTCATCTGTGGATGCTAGCACCAAGTACCTAGTTCTAAGGAAAATTGAGTGACATTAATGCTATATTCCTCATGATCTGAACACAATCATGCTTTTATATTATGAATCCCTAGGCAGGTCCTAGAACTAACCTACCACTTATTTTCAGACTATGGATTTTTGGTATATGATGGTGGACATGTATACATATTACAGTGTAATGTGAAGTTAAAATGGAAAAAGGTGAATCAAAAAATATGATATGAAATAACAGTTTTGTTTTCCAGAGGATACAATTGTAGTATAGGTGTGATGTATCAGGCTGGTGTAACTTAGCCTTTCTGGGTGCTTAATTACCATACTTAACGCCCATACCAATTTGGCTGATGGACCTAAGGGATAACTTTGTTCCTTGCCCTCAGAAGTCAACTAAGTCTCAGGGGAATATGCATGGGGGCATCTCCTGAAATGTTCTGCAAATGTGAGTCACCAGTCTTCCCTGTGCAGGGAGGTCTTGGAGATCCACTTATGGGACTCCAGCCAGTGTCCACCCTATAAAGCGGAAAGTCTGCTCATGCTTCAAAGAGAGAAGCCTGGTCGAGCAAGACCTGTGTCCTCGAGTGGATAGAACTGGTGCTTGAAAAACCAAAAGGAACCAGGGGCTACCCCCCAAAAAAAACCCGAGTGACCCTTGAGGACCAGATCCTCAACTGACCTTGAGAAAACAGAAACCTTGGTTAATCTGGGCTGACTGTGTGGCCTTAAGTATCCAAAAGGAAAGTATAACCAGAAATAAATAATTAATAAGATCTAAGAAATTGTATAAAACTTGAGAATTCTCCAAACCTTCAATGCCAAATGGGGACTTACTGAGATGTCCAGCTTGTGGACTGAGTGACTACTAGGATTTCAGTCTCTTCAGAGTGTAGACTGCTATTGTTGGACTACCCATGCTGTGTCATGGAGGCCAGGGCAGGAAGATCAAGACAGGACACACTTTTGCTGGACCTCATTTGGGTGACCGTGGTGGGGGTAGGACCCCAGTGTGGAGCACGTGGGCAGGATTGATGGTTGTTTGGGTTTGCCAAGGAGGAACCTTCAAGGACTTCCTTTGGGAAAACATGGCATCATTTGGTAAAAAACAAAATTATATTTAACAGTTAAAATATTTCTTAAAATAATATTTCTCTTTTTATTGATACAGGGTACAATCATTCATAATTTATTCTTATGTAATCTTATGGTACATTCTATCATATAGGAATACTAATATTCATATTCTAGAAAAAAAGAGAGAATGTAAAGTTATACTTCTTTTTACCTGCATGCAACTTTACTGTTAAAATGTGAATCTCTAAATGTGCTTTGGAATTAACCTATAGTTTATTTTCAAATTTTGTAACTTTGACTTATGTGTGGAGTGTATGTATGCATAGTTTGGAATAATAGAAAATCAAAGGGAACAAAAAAAGAGAGAGAAAGACCTATTCAAAGAACTGACCAAAACAGTAAACCTGTGCACCGAACAGGTCATAAAAGACTGAGAAAAAGATGCAAGACAGGACATGTGTATGACAGAATCCATGAGCTCTGATGGGGGGAGAGGGGGCATGAGGGGTGGGCATGGATGAGAGAATGAATCTAAACTTGATTAAGAAAGGTTGTATGAAATGCGCTCAATAAAAATTTAAAAAATAAAAATAAGAAAGTTCTCATTCATTTTGATTTCATTGAACATTGTTTGTTATACAGATGTTGGGTCTTGTGAACTACAGTTTCTGTATCTATTAACATGTTTATATGATTTTGTTTAATATTTTTGTGATATAATGGATGAAATCAATTGATTTCCAGATGTTAAGTTGACCTGTTCTCTTGGTGTACATTTAATTTGGTGATGGTATATAATATTTTCTTTTAGATGTTGCTGAATTCAATTGATAAGCATTTTTGGAGCTTTTAGATGTATGTTTATAAAATAGATTTCTTTTAACATTTCCTTATAAAGTCATTAACTGGTCTCTAGACTGAGGAATTCATAGCTTCTTAGAATATATTAGGAACTGTCCACTGGCAATGGATTTTCTTGGAGGAGTTTATGAAGTAGTGATATAAAAATTGTTCATTGGTATTTGGAATGGAGGAGTTTGTATTAAATTTTATAGGTATTTAGTATAATTTACCAGTCAAGACACCTGGATAGGCCTGAGGTTTTGCTTGCAGGTAGTTTGCTTTATTTGGCTTATTGGTGTTTGTTTGTTTTGTTCTAATTTCTGGTTCAATCTCCTTATGTCTATTTAGATGATCCATGTCTTCTTGAGTTAGTTCTAGAAATTTTCCTATTTCCTATGACTTTTCAAGGTTATTGGGTATGGTCGTCTGAAGGAGATATCCCTAAAGTCTCCAAATATTCAAATACATGATCTTGTAGAGGCTTGGAGATACAGCTTTTCAGGGTAAGCATATCACTGGGGGGGGGGGGGTTAGGAGTTTATACCCGTGCCCCATTCCCAGTGTGTCTCTCTCTGCTTCTTTGGTCCCCTTGAAGACATGAGTGTTTAATGTTCTGCTCTGGCTGTCTTCTGCTACTATGCCTCAGAACTATGATGGACAAGAACTCTTATCCCTCTGGAACCATAAGCCCAATGAACTCTTCCCTTTATAAGTTGCCTTAGTCATGGTGTTTTATCACAGCAACAGAAAAGTAGCTAATATATTAGCAATTGTTCACAGCATTCTCTTGGAAACTATTTTTGTTCCTATATGTTTTGCTTCATGTATTTTGGTGCTCTGTTATGAGGTGCAGCCAATACTTCTAAAACAAAAGAGAATAGAGGATTACTGACCCTTTTGCCTCAACCTCTCAAGTGCCAGCATTACAGGAGGATACCGCCATACACAGGCCTATTAGAATACATTTTTCCCATGAAGTCAAACAGTGTTTGGGTTAAGTTGTCAGTTATGTGTGTGGATGGGAGGAATGCACACATACATGTCATAAAATGTATTTCTTATTACTAATATCATCAAAAGCATTTGAAAGTCCTAGCCTAGATTAAAACCCTACTTTCACCCTGAACTGGTGCTATTTTTGTCTCCATTTAGAGAAGGCTTCTTGAGTCCTTTCCTAACTGCATGGGATAAGTCAAGTAGCTTCTTCTAGGTGTTCCTGTAGCTCCCTGGACTTCCTCTGTTGTGTTTCCTGCTATGATTCATCTTCTTCCCCATTCCTCTGCTCTGAGGCTTATTGAAATATGTGCCCAGTAATGCCGCAGAGGTCAGAAGAGGGTGTCGGATTCCCCTGGAACTGTAGTTCTCCTGGAATTGGAGTTACAGATGGTTCTCAGCCACCATGTGGGTGCTGGGGATCGAACCCGGGTCCTCTGCAAGAGCAGTCGGCGCTCTTAACCGCTAGGCCATCTCTATATAGTTTCTTATCTCATCACTGACCATGTACCTGAAGAAAGCAAGTTAAGGGTTTACTTTGGCTCATGTTTAGGGTCTAGTTCATCAGAGCAGGGGAGGCCTGGCAACTAAGGAGACTGACAGCTATATGCCACCCTTCTTCACACCTTAATGGAACCGGAAGTAGGAAACAGGGCCAGCTAGAACTCTTCCGGCATTTTCTGCTTCTTTCCCCCTTTTGTTCACTATGAGCACCAGCCATATTTAGAATGGGTGTCAAAGCTCTAGATGTAACTTCACAGACATGCTCAGAGGCATGTCTTCTGGGTGATTCTAAAGTCAAGTCCAGTTGACAATGATGATATACTATCGCATTTTGTACTAGACCTGTGCTCGGTAGGTTACACCTATCATTTCATCACTGTATTGCAACATCTTCATAAGTGGTGTGCTGATTGTTCCTGTTAACTAGAGGAGACAACTGAGCCTCAAATAATTAAGGTAACTTCATTGTCATTACATGAACTAGCTGGTAAGGACCAAAGTAGAGGATAATATAAGATTTCAGAGCAAAAAAATAGTAAACTGGAAAGGACAGTGAATGCTCGTTATTCAAGAAGAAGCTGCACGTGGTCCTGACCGTGGGAATCAGGCCAGGAGAACTGAGGAAGGCAAACAGCTCAGGCTCGAGAATGAGAGTAAGCACCCGAATTCATCTCAAGGTCTGCTTTGGAAAATACTCTATAATGGTGCCAACATGAAAAATTAAGGATTAAATATTATAAAAGCTCTCTCTCAAGTGAAGCAGATCTGTGTAGACTGGAGGCTTTTTTACAAGATCATTCACTGGTAAGTCAGAGAGGGAAGAGGACCAACAAGTTGGGGCAACTGTCTGCTGTGTCCCTTGCAAAGGACTCATTCCCAGCCATTCTGTTCATAGACCATGAAGACAGTGCACCATCTAGTGGTTTCATGGGACACACACTTCTGCCAGTTTCTGTGGGTCTTCCACGGCATCTGACTCACGGAGGCTCAGGTTACTGAAGGATACGGGTAAATATCTGTACTTCAGGATTTTCAAGGACTGGATTATTAATAAACATAGAAATGACTGTTTAAGCATAATGGTGGATGGAGATATTTTGAAAGATTTGCTTTACTGCTTGAAATGCCTGGAAAATCAGGTAGACCTTTTTTATAAGATAGTCGAAGCACTACTAATCTTAAATTCAAGAAAGTTTCCAATATTTAAAAACAGAGAACATGAAGTTAGAGTTGTGACCCACAATTCAAGTTAGAACAGGTCAGATTATGGAAACAAATTCTGTATCTTTGCCATTTCATGTCAGTTTTGATTAATTGATATTATCTTTATTGTAGTTTGCATTTTGATGCATTTTTATTGCCTGATATTTTTTTTTTGTATGTGTATGGGTGTATTGCCTGCATGTTTACAAGTGTACTCATGTCATGCAATACCGAAGGATGTCAGAAGAGGGTGTCAGATCACAGTTGTTAGACACCATGTGGGTGCTGGGAACTGAACCCAGGTCCTCTACAAGAGCAGCTGGTGCTGTTTTTATTATTTATTTATTTCAAAACAAAACAGAGCACATATTTTTGGTTGTTTATATTCTGAATGTAAACATCATTGTGGATCCTAGCACCAAACCCTTATATGTAAGTCAAGCTGGGTAACTTTTTAGTAAAAACAGTACCACATCCTCTGATGCTACTTAGGACATAGCTTGAAGTTCATGTCTCTAAGATCTAAGATTTATGAGAAAGAATAAATCTGTTCTTTAAACTACATTTAAAAAAAAGAAGAACCCAATACTTCAGGCAACAAATTGCCTTAACTTTGATTTTTTACTTTTGCTCTGAATGTAAACTTTGAACTTTTTTTGTTTATTGTTTTGTTTGTTGTTCATGTTAATTATATGCCTGACATTTTTTTATTGGATATTAAATGTGAATTTTACCTTATAGGATAGTCTTGATGTCAAACAGTGTCCTCTCCAAATTAAACACATAAAAACCTAACCCCGAATATGATATTGTTGGAGGTGAGGCCTTTGGAAGGTGGCTTAGGTAATGACAGTGGGACTCACCTGAAAAGTTATTAGTCTTCTTACATAAGGGCTTCCAGAGAGCTACCCTACCCCTTCTTCCATGTGAGTGCACAATGAAGACTTACATTTCTTTGGACTAGGAAATAGGTCCTCATTACTGAACCTTATGGCAACTTGATCTTGGATTTTCCAGCATTTAGAACTGCGTCAAGCAATTTTTTATTATTTATAAGCCTCCTGTCTTATGGTATTTTGTTACGGTAGTATGAACAGACTAAGGCAAATACCGTTGTTCTTGCCTATCAATATTTTAAACTTTTGTATAAGCCTGGCTCCATTATGTAGAAATGGCTTGGCCTTTATGAATATTTTTTTAACTACAGGTAGGTGATACTTAGTAAGTATTTAACATAGGATGGTAGCTTCTTTCTTTCATACTACCTGCAAACTAGAATCAGCATTTTCATTTTTTAAAGAATAAAGGACATACAGTAGAAGTTGTCAACATATTAAAAACCCTAAAATATTTACTGCCTGGTCAATTTTAGAAGTTTACTTAAATTCGTTTTCCTTATACTAAGTACAAGCATTACAACTGATGCAGTTTATATTAGGAAGGGTTTCTTTTCCTTTTTTAACTTTTTTATTGAAGTTTTGTGCAATTTATACATTTCTCAGTCCAATTTAGACTCATTCCCATTTCCATGCCCCCCTCCCACATGAGTTCATGCATTTTGCCGTACATGTCTTGCATGATTTTTCAGTCTTTTAAAGTTTTTCTATGCAGAGGTTTATTGGTTTGGGCTGAAGTTTACTGTTTCAGTCAACTGTTCTTTGACACACTACTTTTGCTGTTGTTTTCTCCAGTTTGTATTGCTCCAAACTATACATATATGCTCTTCACATATATACCAAAATTATGAGGTCTGAAAGTAAACTATTATTCTAAAGTATGCATACATACCCTCCCCCATATACCACAATTACAAAGCCTGAAAATAAGTGGTAGGTTAATTCTAGGTGCCATTATGGGATTCACATTATAATGGCACAGTTGCTTTTAGATAAAGAGAAATACAACATTGATGTTACTCAGTTTGCCTCACTACTAGGTATTTGGTGCTAGCATCCACAAATGAGGTGTGCCATTCATAGTTTCTTTTTCTTGGACTGTGCTACTTCACTTTGCATAATGTCTTCTAGTTCTATCCATTTACTTGCAAAATTCATGATGTCATCTCTCTTTACCACTGCGTAGAACTCCATTGTGTAGATGTACCACATTTTCTTCATCCACTTGTTGGTTGAGGGGAACTTGGGTTGCTTCCAGCTCTTCATTATTGTGAAGAGAGGTGCAATAAACATAGATGTGCATGTATCTTTGCAGTAAAATAAGTCTTTTGAGTATGTATATATCAAGGAGTGGTATCACTGGGTCAGGTGGTTGGTTCATTTTGACTCTTTTAAGGGTTCTCCACACTGCTTTCCACAGTGGTTTGGTTGTACTATCAGTGGATGAGTGTTCCCCTTTCCCTACAACTTCACCAGCATTTGGTGTCTTTTGTTTTCTTGATCTTTGGCTTATCTAAGTGAGATGATATCTTAACGTGGTTTTAATTTGTATTTCTTTAATTATTAATGATGTTGAACCTTTTTAAAGATGTTTCTCACCTGTCTTTACTTCCTCACTGGTGAAGTCTCTGTTTAGCTCTTTACTCCATCTTTTGAGTGAATTGTTTTTTTTTTTTTTTTTTTTTTTGAGTAGTTTATATATTCTGGATGTCAATGTTCTGTCAGATGTATCACTGATAAAGATTTCTTCCCACTCTGTGGGTTTTCTCTTCACTTCATTGATTGTTTCTTTCACTTTCGAGCTTAATGAGATGCTGCTTGTCAATTGTTGACCTTATTTCCTGCACAGCTGCTGTTTGATTTAGACAGTCATTTCCTACACCTATGTAGGTTGCTGCCAATGTTTTCCTCTGTCACCCTCAGAGTTTTGGGTTTCATGTTGAGTTGACTTTTGTACAGGGTGAGAGGTAGGGGTTTAATTTTGGTCTTCTACAAATGGTGATCCAGTTTTGCCAGCAACATTTGCTGAAGATGCTGTCTTTCCTCCATTAAGTCTTTTTGGTCCTTGAGGTAAATGAAATTGTATGAGCTCACATTTGGATCTTCAGTTTTGTTCCATTGGTCTACTTGTCTGGGTTTTTTTTTTTTTTTTTTTTTTTTTTTTTGCCAGTATCAGGTTGTTTTTATGACTATAGCCCCGTAATATAGTTTGAAGTCTGATACAGTAATGCCTCCTGTATTGTACTTTTCTCTCAGGGTCGCTTTGGCTATTCAGTGTCTTTTATTTTTCCACATGGATTTAAGGATATTTGTTTCAAGTCTGTGAAGAAACTCATGGGGATTTTAATTTGGATTGCATTGAATCTGTGTATTAATTTGGGTAGAATGGGCATTTTTACTATATTAATTTTTCCAATCCTTGAACATGAGAGGTCTTTCCATCTACTGATGTCTTTTTCAATCTCCTTCTACAAGGGTTAAAAATCTTGTTGTAGAGATCCTTGGTGTCTTTGTTTATGTTTTTCCCTAGGTATTTTTTTTTTGAGGTTATTGTGAGTGGGAAGAAGGTCTTCTTGTATTCCTTCTGTAGTTGCTTGTTGTTGGTATAAAGAAAGACTACTGATTTTTCTAGGTTAATTTTGTATCCCACCACTTTACTGAAGCTCTTAATCATTCCAAGAAGTTTTCTGGTGGAGATTTTAGCATCTATTAGGTAAACCATCATATCATCTGCAAAGAGGGATAGTTTGACTTCCTCTTTTCCAATTAGTACTCCTTTAATTTCATTTTCATGCCTTTTTGCCCTAACAAGCATTTCAAGCACTATATTGAAGAAGAGTGGCAACAGGGGGCAGCCTTGCTGGGTTCCTGCCTTTAAGGAGAATGGTTCTAATTTTTCTCCATTTAGGATGATGTTAGCTGTGGGTTTGTTATATTTGGCTTTGATTATATTTAGGAATGTTCCCTTCAATCCAATTCCCTCTACAACTCCAAACATGAAGGAATGCTGGATCTTGTCAAAGACTTTTTCTGCATCAATTGAGATGATTGTGTGATTTTTGTCTTTCAGTCCAGTTATGTGTTTTATGATATTCGATTTAAATATGTTGAACCATCCCTGCATCTCTGGTATGAATCCAACTTGATCATGATGGACAATCTTTTTGATGTAGGATTGTATGTGATTTGCAAATATTTTCTTGAGAATTTTTGCATCTGTGTTCATCAATGAGATGGGTCTATAGTTTTCTTTTTTGTTGCGTCTTTGCCTGGTTTTGGTATTAGAGTGATACTGGCTTCATAGAAGGAGTTTGGGAGACTTCCTTCTGTTTGTATCCTTCTGAATAGTTTGAGTAGTAATGATTGTAAGACCCGTTTAAATGTTTTATAGAATTCTGTTGTGAAACCATCTGGGGCTGGGCTTTTTTTAGTTGGGAGGTTTCTTATTACATCTTCAATTTCCTCAAATGTTATGGGTCTGTTTAAACTGTCAACCTCTTCCTCATTAAGCTTTGTTGGTTCCCAGGATTTCAGATATTCATCCATTTCTCTTAGGTTTTCAAACTTAGAATATAGTTTTTTTTTTTTTTAAGTATTTGCGTATGATTGCTGGGGTCTTGATCTGTTATGATGTTTCCCTTTTCATCATGAATACTATCAATTTGGAGTTGCTCTTTCTTTCTTTTGGTTAACTGGTCTATAGGCCTGTGTATCTTGTTTATCTTAAGAAAAACCCAGCTTTTGGATTCATTGATTTTTTTGTATTGTTTTCTTTGTTTCTATTTCATTGATTTCTGTTCTGATTTTTGTTATTTCTTATTGTCTGTCTGGTGGGTTTAGGGTTCATTTGTTGTTGTTTCTCAAGTGTTTTTAGTTGTAGTATTAGATCATTTATTTGTTCCCTTTCTTTTTTTTTTAATATGGGCACTTAGGGCTATAAATTTTCCTCTTAGAACTACTTTTAAAGTATCCCACAGGTTTCGTTGTGTTGTATTGTCTTTTTCATTTAGTTCCATGAATACTTTTATTTCATTCTTTATTTCTTCCCTGACACGTTCATTATTCAGGATTGTGTTGTTTAGTCTCCATGTGTTCTTGTAGCTAGTCAGACTTATTCTGGTGTTAATATTGAGCTTTATTGCACTGTGGTCTGATAGAATGCATGAAATTATTTCAATCCTTTTTATATTTGTTGAGGCTTCTTTTGTGTCCCAGTATGTGGTCAGTTTTGGAGAATGTTCCATGGAGTGCTGTGCTGAGTAGAAAGTATATTCTCTGGTGTTTGGATGGAATATTCAGTAGATGTCTGTGAGGTCCATTTGTTGTATTGTATTTTTCAGCTCCAGTGTCTCTCTGTTTATTTTTTGTCCAGTTGATCTATCCAAGGGCCTCAGTGGGGTATTGAAGTCCCCCACTATTAGTGTGTTGGGATTAATCTGTGTCTTGAGGACCTGCAGAATTGTGTTTATATAGTTCAGTGCAGCTGAGTTTGGTGCATAAACATTTAGGATTGTGATGTCTTCCTGGTTAATTGTTCCTTCGATAAGGATGTAATGGCCCTCTTTGTTTCTTCTGATTGACTTTGCTCTGAGGTCTATTTTGTCTGATGTTAGAATAGCAACTCCTGATTGCTTTTTGGAACCGTTTGCTTGGAATATTTTTTCCATCCTTTCACTTTGAGTTGGTGTCTATCCTTGAGGGTGAGATGGGTTCCTTGTATGCAGCATTTAGGTGGATTCTGTTTCCTAATCCATTATCCAAGTCTGTGTCTTTTGATTGGGGAATTTTGACCATTAATATTTAAGGTCATTATTGAGAGATATGTGCTGCTTCCTTTCAACTTATTCTTGATTGGCATTCTTGGTCTAGGTTTGTATTTATGCTGTTATGCTTTTATTAGTTTCTCTCTTTAGTTGATTGGGGATAGTTGCTCCTTTCCTCTGTTCTTTGAATTGCTTTGAGTATTTTCTAAAGTGTTGGTATTTTTGACATGTATTATTTCATCTTGTTTATGTCATGAAATGTTTTTCCTTCTCCTTCAACTATAATTGACATTTTTGCTGGGTGTAGTTTTCTGGGTTGGCATCTAAAGTCATTTAGCACTGGGAATACTTTGGTCCACATTCTTCTGGTTTTCATAGTTTGCACTGAGAAGTCAGCTGTAATTCTGATGGGTTTTCCTCGTATGTAATTTGTTATTTCTCTCTTGTGGCTTTCAGTATTTTGTCTTTCCTTTGAGTGTCTAGCATTTTAACTATGATAAGGAGCTGGGAGTTTCTTTTCTGGTCTTGTCTATTTAGTGTTCTATGCGCTTCTTGTATTTGTATAGGTTTGTCTTTTTTCAGTCTGGGAAAGTTTCCTTCTATTATCCTGTTGAAGATCTGATCAATACCATTGTCTTGGGATTATTCTCCTTCCTCTATACCTATGATGTGGAGATTTGGTATTTTCATAGTATCCCACATTTCCTGGTTATTCCATTCTTGTGGGTTTTTATTTTAATTTTTCATAGTCTTCACTTGAGCATTTTAGATGATTCATGTTATCCTACAGGTCTGATATTCTATTTTCTGCTTCATTCATTCCACTTCTGAGGCTTTCTCCCATCCTTTCCTGTTGCTTGGACGAGTGTTCCATTTCCTTTTTCACTTTTTCCTGTGATTTCTTTTTTTTTTTAATTAATTAATTAATTTATTTATTTTTATGTGTACGAATGTATTGTCTGCATGCAGGTCTGTGCACCCGTGTCGTGCGATGCCGCGGAGGTCAGAAGAGGGTCTCTTATTCCCCTGGAACTGGATTTCTCCTGGAATTGGAGTTACAGATGGTTCTCAGCTGCCATGTGGGTGCTGGGGATCGAACCCGGGTCCTCTGCAAGAGCGTTCGGCGCTCTTAACCGCTAGGCCATCCCTCCAGCCCCCTCCTGTGATTTCTTTAGTATTTCTATTTGTTTTTGGATCTTGTCATTCTCTACTTGTAACTCCTTGCTCCACTGGTCTTTTTCTTTTTTTATTTCAGCCTGGGATCTTTTCAGTGTTTCCTCTTCCTTCCAGAGTTTGTTCTTCTCTCCCTCTAGTTCTTTTTGGATTTTGTTTTTCTCGTCCTCTGGCTCTTTTCAGGATTTGTGTTTCTCTTCCTCCAATTGTTTTCAGAGTTTGCCATTCTCTCCCTCTAGTTCTTTCCAGTACTTATCATTCTTTCCTTCTAGATCCTTCCTGAATTTTTCCTTTCTCCCTTTATTTCCCTGATTTGTTCTTTATACATTCTTTGATTTCTTTGGATATGCCTACAATTGTTCTTCTAAGGTCTGTATCTTGGTTTCCTTCCAGAGAGATCATGTTGTAGGAGTCTTCTGTGGGACTGGTAGAATTCGGCATGGATTTTTTATGAGCTTTTCCCATGTTTTTTTCATTGTGTCTTTGGCATGTGGATTTGTATTTGTGCGTGTGTGTGTGTGTGTGTGTGTGTGTGTGTGTGTGTTTGGATTCTGGTGCCTCAACATTGGCTGCACAGACTAGATTCACTAACACCGTGCCTGCTAGATAGTCTGCACCACAGCACCATGAGCCTAGGGCTTGTGGTTGCTCCTTCGGCCCTCGCCTGGTACCCTGTTGACTTGCTGAGTCCCTGTCCAAGTGCACCCATGTAGTGGTGCTCTCTGAAACCTGAGCTGGGAGGTTCCAGGGGCAAGTATAGGGTCCCAAAGCCCCAAGGCAGTTCCGCCTTATTAGGGCACTGTGCTGTGCCCACCTAATTTTATTTTTTATAGTTTATTTAGATTACACTTTTTATCAAATTTTTGTGTATTTCATACAGAACATCTCAATCTTAATCACATTTATACCTCCTTCCCCTTGAGTACCCTACCAGAGCCCCTCACACACTGAAATTCATGTTTTGTTATTTGTGTTAAGGCCTATTGGACAAGTTAGTGTTCCCCAGTGTTCCTCAGTGCAAGTTCATCCACTGGGCTCTAGGCCTATCCAGAATCCCTCACTTTTAGAAGATAGGCTCTTCCTCACCCAACACTAATCAAGTGACAATATTTCTTCAGCTAAGATTGGGGTCTGCTGCCCATTTCCTCAGATCCATGCTGGCTTTCTGTCTCCCTGAGTTTGCATGAATCTTGTGCATCCTGACCCTATTGCTGTAGGTTCATATGAGCAGGGTTCCAAAAGCTTGTAGGATTCTATTTCCATATGCTCATGCACCTCCTCTCTGGCTCTTACAATCTTTCCACTCTCTCTTCCTCAATGGTCTCTGAGCCTTGGGTGAGTAAAGCTTAATATAGCAGCACAGTCCAAGGACCAACACACATCAGACTCCTAATCTTCATGCTTTGGCCTGTCTTCAGAAATAGGGTTTTACCTTCAGGCTTTTGGGAGGCAATCAAAGGGCTGTGGCAACAACTTGTGTAATTTGAGGTGTCTCTTGGAATACCTTTGTGAACAGCTCAAAGGAAGGTTCCTCCTGTCTGGCACTGTTTCTCGTTATGCACACAGATTCTTGCAGAGACATTGTATGCATAATTTGTCATTAATTATCTTTCCTCTCTCCCTGACTAACCCTTCCTCCATGTCTTCCCCCATTTAAAGTGTCCCCCTTCTCCTCATTTCTCTCTCCATAATACCATTCTCCTATGGTCCCACCTCTCTTGGGCTGCTTCTTTTCCTTTATCTGCAAATTTCTTTGCATATTCCTCCCTCCTGCCTCCAAGTTAAATACCCAAATTTTATTCATTTCTCCCTTAGTAACACCTGTTTCCTACTGTTCTCTGTAAGGTTCCTTCTTTCCCTTTCCTTCCCTGGTTCCTGTTCTTTTTCCTGGGTCCTGTAGTTACATCAGGATACCTATTTACATATAAGGATTTGGTGTTAGAATCCACAAATTAGGGACAACATATGCTGTTTGTTTTTCTGAGTCTCTGTTACTTCATTTAGCATAACAGTCTCTAGTTCCATCAATTTTCCTGCAAATTTCATAACTGAGTCTTTCTTTACTGCTGAATAGAATCCATTGTGTGAATGTATCACATTTTCATTACCCATTCATCAGTTGTGGGACACTTGGGTTACTAGCATCTCTTAACTATTGTGAAAAGAGCAGCAACAAACATGGATGTATAGGTATCTCTGGAATAGGATGTATTTTGATATATGCCAAGGAATAGCATAACTGGGTCAAATGGTATTTTCATTTTTAGTTCTTAAAGAGTTATTCACACTGCTTTCCAAGGGGTTGCATGAGCTTGCAATCCTACCAGCATTTGGTATCATTTGTTTTCTTGAACTTAGTCATTCTAACTGAAGTAAGATGAAATTTTAAAGTGGTTTTAATTTGCATTTCCCTAATACTAATGATGTTCAACATCTTTTTAAGATGTTTCTTAGCTGTCTTTACTTCTTCTGAGAACTCTCTGCTTAGATCCTTAACCCACCATTTAATTGGGTCACTTGTTTCCTTGATTGTGTTTTTTGAGTTCTTTATATACTCTAGATGTTAAACCTCTGTCATATGTGTCACTGGTAAAGATTTTCTCCCATTCTGTGGATTTTCTCTTCACTTCCTTTGTTGTTTCTTTTGCTGAACAGAATTTTTTTTAGTTTAATGTGGTCCCATTTGTTGATTGTTGACCCTAAATTCTGGGCAGCTAATGTCTGATTTAGACATTAGCTTTTTATTTAGACATTAGTCTTTTATTACACATATATCTTGTAGGCTACTGCCAAAATTTGCTTCTAACATTTTCAGAATTACAGGTATCACAATGATATATTTGATCCATTTGGATTTGACTTTTGTCCAAGGTGAAAGATAAGGGTCTAGTTTCATTCTTCTGCAGGTGGTGATCCAGTTTTGCCAGCACTATTTGCTGAAGATGCTGTTTTTCCCCTATTGTGTGTTCCTGGCCCCTTTGTCAAATATTAGGTGGCTGAAATTGCAAGTACTCATGTTTGGGTCTTCAATTATGTTCCATTGATCTTTGGGTCCATTTTTGTTGCCAGTACCATGCTGGTTTTATGACTATAGCTCTGTAATATAGTTTGAAATCTGGTATAGTAATCCCCTTGCATGGCTTTTTGTGCTCAGGTTTGCTTTGACTATCCAAGGTCTTATGTTCTTCCATATGAATTTTAGGATATTTTTTCTAATTCTGTGAAGAATGTCATGGGGATTTTGATTGGGGTTGCACATATCAGAAAAGTCATCCTTGAATCTATATATTGCTTTTGGTAGGATGGTCATTTTCATGATATTAATTCTTCCAATCCTTGACCACAGGAAGTCCTTCCATCTTCTGGTGTCTTCCTCAATCTCTGTCTTTAAAGATTTAAAAATTTTGTTGTAGAGATCTTTAATGTATTTGGTCAGGTTTAATCCAATTTTTTGAGGCTATTGTGAATGGGAGGGTTTCCATGTACTCTTCCTCCAATTGCTTATTATTGGTATATAGAAATGGTATTGATTTTTGTAGAATAATATTATAACCTGCCATTTTATTGAATGTACTAATTATTTTTAGGAGTTTTCAGGTGGAATTTTTGACATCTTTTAACTACAAAATCATATAATCTCCCAAAAGGGATAATTTGACCTCTTTTTTTTTTTTTTTTTTTTTCATTTCCTTCTCTTTTCTTCTTGCTCTACCANAAGACCTTCAAGCCTTTATATTGAAAAGGGAGTGGAGATAGTGGACAGCCTTGACAGGTTCCTGATTTAAGGGGAATTGCTTCCAGTTTTTCTCATTTTAAAATTATGTTGGCCATGGGTTTGTGTATATAGCTTTTATTATGATGAGGTACATTCCCTCCAGTTCTCTCTAGCACTTTAACATAAAGGCATGTTGAATTTTATCAAAGGCCTTTTCTGCATCTTTTGAGATGACCAATGTATTTTTTGTCCTTAATTACATTTATATGATTATGACATTTATTACTTACATTATATTGAATCATCCCTACATCTCCAAAATATTCACCCTGAAGGATGATTTTTTGGTGTGTGTGCCTATATGCTTTTTGCAAGTATTTCACTAGGGATATGAATCTATATTTTTTGTTTGTTGGGGTGTTGGTTGTAAACTTTACCTTGGTTTGGGTATTACAGTGATGTTGGCTACAATAGAACAAATTTGGGAGCTCTCCCTCTGTTTCTAACTTTTGATTAATTAAGTTATTAGTAATTGTAGATCCTCATTAAATGTCTGGTTAGAACTTTCTGTGTAAATCCATGTGGGGCTGGGCTTTCTTAGTTGGGAAGTTTGTATTAGTATTTTAATTTCCTTATATGCTATGGGGTTAATCTCTTTTTGCGTTTAGCTTTGGAGATTCCCATTATTTTAGTTATAAATCCATTTCTTTTAGGTTTCAAATTAATGCTTGATATAAGTTTTTTTTTTAAAACATTCCTTTACAATGTTCTGGATCCTTTTTGTTGTATGTTGAGATATTCCCACTTTCATATCTAATTTATTTGATTTGGAGTTGTTCTTTCTTTGGTTAACTGGGCTAATAGTCTGCTATCTTGTTTATCTTTTCAAAGAAACCAGCTCATGGCTTATTTGATTTTTTGTATCATTTTCTTTGTTTTCTATTTCATTAATTGCTGTTCTGATTTTCATTATCTCTTCTTTCTTCTGGGTTTAGGTTCATTTGTCTTTGCCTTTCCAGAGTCTTGAGTTGCTAATGTTAAGTATTTATTTATTTTCTGATTTTTATTTTATTTATTTCTGTATGTATCAATGTACTGTCTGCATGCAGGTTTGTGCACCCGTGTCGTGCAATGCCGCGGAAGTCAGAAGAGGGGTGTCGGATTCCCCTGGAACTGGAGTTCTCCTGTGAATTGGAGTTTCAGACCGGTTCTCGACCGCCATGTGGGTTGCTGGGGGATCGAACCGGCGTCCTCTGTAAGAGCGGTCGGCGCTCTTAACCGCTAGGCCCATCTCTCCAGGCCCTCTTCTGATTTTTAATGTAACCACTTAGGAGATAATAAATTTCTCTCTTAGGATAGCTTAAAGTGTCCCAGAAGTTTTGTTGTGTTATATTGCCCTTTACATTTAATTCCATGAATAGATTTTATTTATTTATTTATTTATATTATTTATTTATTATTTATTCCTCATTTGATCCATTCATCATTCAGGAGTGTGTGTTTAATCTCAATCAGATTGTGTTTACTAGAGCTTCTCACTAGTGTTTAAGATTTATTGCATTGTGGTCTGATAGAATGTATGGAATTATTTCAATTTTTTGTATTCCTTAGAGGTTTGTTTTTGGCCCCAGTATAGGTTGATTTTTAGAGAAAGTTCCTTGGGGCGCTGAATAAGAAAATTGTTCTTTGGTGCTTGGGTGGAATACTCATTGTTGGAGTTGTCTGTGAGGTCCATTTGACATATGGTGTTGTTTAATATCTTTGTATTCTCTTTTTATTCTTTGTCTGCTTGATATGTCTAATGGAGATACTGGGGTAGTGAAGTCCCTTACTACTAGTGAGTAGGTATATGACTCCTGTGTCTTAAAGCTTGGTTGAGACTGTACTTGAGAAGTGACTCACCGAGTTGGATTTGTTATATATGTCACCATTATATCTTCTTTGTGTTAATTGCTTCCTGATAAGAATGAAATGACCCTCTTTATCTCTTCAGATTAGTTTTTGTTTGAAGTCCATTTATCCAAATTAGAATAGCACACACCTGCTGCTTCTTAGTGCCATTTACTTGGAATTATTTTTTTCCATCCTTTCACCTTAAGGCTGTGACTGTCCTTGAAGGTGAGAATGTTTCTTGAAGACAACAAAATGATGATTTTTTTTTTATTTACTTTTTTTTTTTTTATTTTTTCATTCATCTATTTAATAGTTTAATGTCATTTAAAGATGTATATTGGTTACCAACATTTTAAACTGTTTGCACTCTTGGTCTAACTTTGTGTTTCACAGTTATATCCCTTCATTTAGTTACTTTCTAGTGCCCCTTGGGTATTGTCATTCCTTTCTTCAGCCCTTTGGAATGCTTCAGGTATTAACTGAAAGGCTATGTTTTTTTGGAGATGAATTCTTTCTGCCTGTTCTTTTGAAAATTTTCCACTTCAACTACGATAGATTATTTGGTTGGGAAAAAGTGTTTCTGGAATATGGCATCCATGGTATTTGGGAACCGAGAATACTTGGTCCAGCTCTTCTGCGCTTCCAGTTTGCCATTGCAAAAATCAGCTGTAATCGTATGGTTTTCTTTTATAGTGACTGTTTTTTCTTTTCAGCTTTCAGTATTCTCTGTTCTTACATTTAATGTTTTCTATGACATGCCTAGGAATTTCTTTCTGGTCCTGTCTATTTAGTTTTTTTCCTTCTTGTATTTTGTATAGTACATTGCTTTCCTTAATCTGGGGAAAATTTCTTCTGCAATCTCTGCTGAAGATCTGGTCAATACATTATCCTGAGATTATTTTTTTTTCTACTTCCTCTATGCCTATGGTGCACAATAAATTGAAATATCATGGTGTTGTCCTACATCCTGTATATTCCATGCTTGTGTTTTTAAATTTTTTATATCATACATCTTGATTGAGAAGGCCAATCTTCAACTTATATGTTCGCGTTGAATATCTGTGTTTTCCATTTCATTCATTTTATTGCTGAGGCTATTCTCCTGTCATTTCCAGTCTTGGTGCTGTGAGCAAATTAAGGTCTTCGTTGACTGCTGCTTCACTGCAAACAGGAAGATTTTCTGACCAATGAGAGAAGAGCACAGATCCGTGCCTAGTAATTTGCAAGTGTGCTACCCAGATATGTTTTACTCACGGTGTTTCTGATCATAAATTTATCTTTAATTATTTTGGAAAAATGTTTGGTCCCATGATGTAAGGAGAAATGACATAAGTGGAAGGGGAGGGAGTGTAAAAAACGCATGCAATATCTTTTCTGTCTTACCTACAAAGAGTTAATTTATACCTTAAAACTTCATGCACTTAGAATTTTACTTTTTTTATTTTTTTGCATATACTTTAATTAATTTTTAAAAAATATGCGCTATTTTGCCCATAAATGATACTACTAATTTGGGATGCTCCAATTAGTACAATAAAATTATATAACAATTATATGAACCTGAATCTTTTTTTTTTTTTTTGAATCTAATCTGGATTTTCCCTTTGTTTTTTGTCTTTCTACTTGTAGGTTTGTCTAAGTTTAGACAGAATGAAACTTTTATTTGGAAGTTTTAAATGATACTTAGTAAGTGGTGAACTAAACCCACCCATGTCACACCTATTTATGTTGGGTCAGAATTTACATGGTACCTGTATTATTACTTTGTTATATTATAATAAGGAATTGCCGGGGGCTGGAGAGACAAGAAAATGGTCCACCTAGCGGTTTTAAGAGCGCCAACCGACTCTGATCAGAGACGCCGCGTGTTCGATCGCCCACGCACCCACAGCTGGCCGGAGACAGAGAACACGTCTGAACTCCACAGGAGACTCCAGTTCCAGGGAATCCGACACCCTCTTCTCTCTGCCCGCGGCATTGACACGACACGGGTATGCACAAAACTTGGCATGCAGCAGTACATATTACATACACATTACAGAAATAAATCAAATTAATAAAAAAAAAATAAATAAAAAGAATTTGCACCAAGGGGCCGCAGAGGGATGGCTCAGTAGTTAATGGCGCACTGCAGTTGTGGTCTGGAAGAACCAGTATTTGGATCCCCAAGCACCCTTATTGGACAGCTAAAAGCCACCTAAAGCAGGTCCAGGGACAATGGACTCTTCTGTCATCCTGGAGGAAGGGCACAATTGTAGTGCACTTACAAAAAAAAACGCAAGCAAAACACTCAATACACAACAACAAATTTTAAAGCAAAGAATAGAAAAAAATATGCACAACGTTAGTAGTGGCTTGTATGAAACATGACATGACTATGTCCCCCCAGTTTCTAGGGTTCATGAATCTGGGAATGGCTTCATCTGCTCACATACTTAGGGTCTCGTGAGACCATGGTCCATGTTGCCTGGACCTGGAGTGCTGATGGGGAAGAATGTACTTCCAGGTTGACTACAACTTTTTGTCCAAATTTGTTTCTTTGTGGTCAGGGGACTCAGGGCCCTTCTTTCTTATAGACTTGGTTCATAAACCTATTGTCAGGACATGAACTCCATCCACAATCTGCAGAGACTTGAGAATGCTTCCTTGTTACACAGCAACTCAACTCACTGTGCATGGGCTCTAGACTAGGTCTGATGAACCTGGTCTTACCTACCAAAGGCAATGCACTCAGGGAGTGACCTTCACCTCATCCTTTGTTTTATGAACAAATCACTGTTCTTTTCTTCCTCTTTCTTTTTTTTTTTTTTTTTTTATTTTCTTTTTCAAATATTTTTTTTTTTTTTTTTTTTTTTTTTTTTTTTTTCTTTTTTTTAATTTATTTATTTAAGAGTTGAACTTATAGAGTACACATAGCATCAAAATAAACATAAATTAAACTTGCTGATTCTACCAAAAAAGCATTTAAATATCACAGTGATGCTTAACAAGAATTCCATTTTTCTCCAGACTTGTATTGCATACTATATTATAAATATATTATATAATATATATATATATATTATTAATAATAATTACACATATCACTCTGAATTGAGGACTTTCTTTCTTCCTCTTCTTTCTTTACTTTTTAATCTTTCTCTTTCTTTCTTTCTTGTTCTTTCTCTTTTTTTTCCCAAAAAGATGTCATGTTTTCCCCCAAGGAATCCTTGAAGTATCCTCCCTGGCAAGCCCAAACAACCATCAATCCTTGCCCCATGCTCCACACTGGTGTTCCCCCACCATGGGTTCACCCAAATGAGGTTCAGCAAGAGTGTGTCCTGTCTTGCATCTATCCATGCAACTGGCCTCCATGGCATACCTGGGTAGTCCAACAACTCAGTATTAGTCTATCATGTTGAGAGGCTGGAAATCCCAGAGTGCTCAAGGTCCACAAGCTGGGTGTCTTCAGTAGTCCCCATTTGGCATTTGGAGGATTCCGAAGCATTCCTCGAGTTTTATACCTGAGGTACAATTTTTCAGACCTTATTGATTATTTATTCGGTCTTACTTTCCTTTGGATGACTTAAGTTTTCACACAGTTAACCATTTAACCAAGGTTTTCTGTCTACGTCTAGGTTCAGTTGAGGATTTGGTCCTAAGGGGTCACTCAGGTTTTTTGGGGGCAGAGAGCCCCTGGTTCCTTTAGCTTTTCAACCACTCAGCTTCCATCCACTCGAGGACACAGGTCTTGCTAGAAGCTCAGACTCTCTTTTTGAAGCCATGAGCAGACTTTCCTCTTGATAGTAGGCTTGAAGTACCCATTAGTCGATCTCTAAGACCTCCCTGCACATGAAGACTTGGTGACTCACATTTGCAGAGCATTTCAAGAGATGCCCCCTGCATATTATCTGAGACTACTTGACCTCTGAGGGCAAAGGAACAAAGTTATCCCTTTAGGTCCCTTGGCTAAAAACTAACATGGGCAATATGGATATAGTGTATGTCAAAAGCAACCCAGAAAGGCTAAGTTACCACTAGCCTGATACATCGGCCACCTTACTTACTAAATTGGTATCTTCCGAAAACAAATATGTGACTTTTTCCACATATCATATTTCTTGATTCACCTTTTCCATTATATTACTTAATGTATTACTCTAATAATATGTATCCATACCCTACACCCATATACCAAAAAACTCACATAGTCGAAAAATAAATGGTAGGTTGGTTCTAGGACCTGTCTAAGGAGTCATAATATAAGAGCACATTAGTTGTGTTTCCAGACAGTTTACACACATGTTAATCTTATTAGGGATACCCATAACCCTATCTGCACCTCCCCCATAGTCTGCTCACATGACTTCATGCATTCTACCAATACATGTTAAGGTCTATGAGGTTCAAGGTGATATATCCAGATATCTTCTCTTCTATTTTTTTTTTTTTTTTATTTCCAGAAGACAGGGTCTCCCGTAGCCCACTAGGCCTGGAACTCACTACTTGTGACCAAGGCTGGACTTTGAACTCACAAAGAATCCACCTGACTCTCTGGCCCTCGCCGATGCTAGGATTCTAAGGCCGTGTATGCCCACCTCGCCCGGCCCAGATCCATCTCTGATGATGAGAGGTCATTCACTGGAGCTTGTCCAACCTATTTAGTGTCACTCCCTTTAAGAAAACCAACCCCTTCACTCCGCCATGATGAGTTGACAACAGTTTCTCAGCTGCAGGTGGGGCCTTCTGGTCATTTCCTTAGTTCTATGCTGGCTTGATTCTGATGGAGTTTGCATGGTCTTATGCATACTGCTGTTATTATCTTTCCATCCCACAATACTCGATTTATGTATGTGTCTCAGTTCCAGTGATGGAAAAGGAGGATACAATGAGTTTGCTTTCAGATAAGGAATCCAAGGATATGTTTCTATATCACCTCTTTTAGGAACAGGCTCTTACTGAGCAGATCTGAAAGGTGATTGCACTCACCGGTGTGGAAGCATAGTTGCCAAAAATGCTTAAATGCTCTTATATCTCACACCCAGAATATCAGAAGATACCAAGCATCCGAAGAACTCTCGACGAACAATCAATTTGATATCGTTCAACATTTCTCAGAAGTTTCGAAGACTTCCACATTTACTGACTGCTCAAGGAAGCACCAACCTTCTGGCACCGGCTTCTAGCTGTTAAGCACGAGCTATGAATTCACTTATACAGACTCCACACAGTCTTTGAAGCGCTGTGACAAAAACTGTTGGCTTAACCAGGAACTAATCAATTATGAATTCCACCCACATACTTTCACCACAATTGGCAAAATTTCTTTATTATGACTTAATGTATATTACTTTTGTCCAAAAATTTACTTGTTCGGGGTTTAAAAAGAGTATGGACTGAACATGTTTCAAAACAGGCTTCTGGTTTAAGACCCTAGTCATAACTGAATGAAGAAACATCACTTACTCTGATGTATACTTGGCTGATTTTAGCTCCAATGCCTTATGTGTAATGGGAAAAATCCACCTCCATATATGACAGAGTATGCCTCCCAGTTTGTACATGCCAACTCAACAGCACAGCTATTTTATGAAGAAGATGCTGGCATCATAGTCTTTTTAGCAAACTCAGAATGTTTGACTGCAAAAAGGGTCCATAAGCTTGGACTGAACACTTGACCAGAGTGGAAATGTAAAGTATCATCTCCTCCCCACCCAATGGTTTATGCCATGTCAATGCTTTGGTCACCAGCTGGTGGTGCTATTGAGAAGTGATTGCATGACAAAGGTGCTGACTTCATAGATGTGGTGATAAATTGATGAGTTCACATTGAATTGGTAATTGAGAGGTAGGCATTGGCAAGTCACAGGGAAGGGAGGGGGGAATCCTTTGAAGGTGTCATTTTCTCCTTGGCCCTTTTCAGTCTCTTCTGCTGCCTGCTGTGAGGTGAGCAGGCCTGGGTTGCTCTGCTGTACCTTTCCACCACTATGCTTCTGTTTTGCCATAGGCCTAAAAGCAATTGATCCATGTGACCATGGAATGAAACCTCACATACTGAGAGCCAAAATAAAGTTACTTATATCAGTTATGTCATGTGATGCGAAACCACTGTGCTGGTTAGCTACTGGTGTCAACTTGACATCACATACCTACCTGGGGAGAGTGAACCTCAGCTGAGGTTTCCTCCATCAGACTTAAGATACCCTGTGGGAACATCTGTCGAGGCATTTGAAGGCATTTTCTTTTAACTGCAAATTTAGATTATAGGGAGGGCCCAAGCCCCACCTTGAGCAGTGCCATAACACTGGGAAGCTGAGGCCTCAAAAAGTGATCAAGGACAGTTAACTGAGGAAGCTAGTATGCGATCCAAGTAAGCAGATTTTCCTCGATGGTTTCATGCCCTTCAGTTCCTGCTCCAGGTTCTGCCTTGAGTTCCTGTTCTTACTTCCCTCAGTGGTAGATTGTGACCCAGGAGTTAGAAACTGAAACAAAGCCAAGCAGGAGATCAGCAGGAATCCAGCCTAAGGGTTCTGGGGGACCAGCTGACCTATCTAAGTGTTTCTGCAAAACAGAATCCTACATGGAGTCCCATGTCCAAGGAGCCACTCAATTCTGCAAAGTTACACTACCCTTTGGCTGCTATGTGATCATAAAAAAAAAAAAGACACCTATCCTCCCTCTTACTGAGACCTTCCGTACTCTGTGCTCTTTCTGTGATGAATGCAGCATCTCCACACCTGGATCACATAGGAGCAATCACTTTCTTATCCCAAAGTTACCATGCTAATTATAAGAAGTTCTTGGAATTTCTTTAGGTAATGTGTGTTTTAGTCATTAATTTGCATTAATTTTGTGCTAACCTATAAACTTAGTAATTTTGAAGACCAGGGATCTTGATTGTGAACTCTCTGGGATAAATGGCTTCTGCCTGTGAAAGCCACTTGAAAACACTGACCCTGGTGTAAAGCATAGCAGAGATCTCCCTGTCTTTAGACAGGTCAAGTCTAATGGCTGGGTTGGGCATTACCTGAAACAGCCTTTCTTCATTGCACAGAATCATTCTTCCTAAAGACAAGATCTTTTATTAAAATATTTGCTGCATCGTGTGCTATTTGATGTATAATATGGAAACCACAGGGATGCAAGAGAGAATGGCATGATAGATTCCCACAGAGTATAATATTCACAGGAAAGATGGCTATTGATTTGATTCTGAGTATTTCCTCTTCTCTACCACAATTGTAATCGCTGTAATTAAATGTGATTTCTAATATGTTGGGCCACAAATTGTGATGAGATGATGTGCACAGTGTACACACACACAACACACCACACACAACACACCATACTATGTATATTGATGCGTGCTGTGTGTGTACAATCATTTTAGAGATGCATACAAAAAGTGCAAACTATAGAGAATGGTAGGAGTGAATATTCACTCCTGACTCCTAATCCTTTATCCAGCACTAGGCCATAAACTTTCAGAAAGGTGAGCATTTCCGACCTTGGCACTCACAGTTGCTGCTTCAGAAGGTTAGGAATAAAAGCCAAAGTTTTGAATGTGCACTGGAGCCAAACCACATTAAGAAAAACGAGCGTTTCAGGTGCCACCTCCGCTTTTCTATTTCTTACATTCATATTTCAAAACTATCTACTTTTGAAGAAACCCAAATGTTTATTGGATATGATTCACTCTTCCAGGACACTTGTTTATTGAATGCCTTCCACGGAAATTCAGAGCAAACGGTGTGGCCTAGTCTGCTTTCCTGTTGCTGCGATAAACACCCAAATCCAAAGCAACTGTCTTTGATGCTTTGAGCAAAACATTGTCACATTCCAGTAGTGATCTGGAGAATATGGTCTGAAATGCTGGATCCCAACCCTCAAGGTCACTGTAACCAAATACCTGAGATTACATTAATAAAAACTGATTTTATTACCTACTTCTGAATTCTTCCTGGCTCATTGTCTATAAATATCCATCCCATTCTTTGTTTCTCCAATTATTTTCTCCTTTCTTTCCCAGGACATCACTCTTATCTCTACCTCTCTAACCACTTTAGACCCAGGTTGATATCCAGATCTGCCAGTCATCTCCAGGGGCTCAGTCCCTCAGAGAACTGATGAAGCCCTGCGCCAGAGAGGAAGACATACCCAGGAAGTGCACACAACGATGCCACTCTGTGTTAAATTTTTCACCCCACCAGCGCCCAGGGAATCATTGTTAAGAAAAAGGAGTAGAAAGAATTGTGAAAGACCACGGGAGGAGGTTGCAAGACCATATTGGGACCCTGCCCACATGCAGCCACAGCAGCAGTGTCAGCATGCACAAGACTCATGCAAAATCAACCAAACAAAAAAAAAAAAAAAAAACTGTAGAAATGGGCAGCAGGGCTCCAAATCTTAGCAAAGAACTTTTTGGACAAGCTGATTAGCTGCTGGGTGAAGGAAGCAAGTGATACTTCAAAAGGGAGGGCACTCTAGATAAGGCTGACATAAGGACCTCTGTCTTGAACTCACTGCCTGAGGGACATCTGGGAATATTAACATGACATGATAGGCCTTAACACAAATACAAGCAAGTATGAATTTAGTGGGGGGGCTATGGGGGAGTGGCAGTGGGGAAAGGGGTGTACAGATAACTAAAAGATTCGGTAAGATGTTATGTTTGAAATACACAAAATATCATTTAAAAATTACAAAAAGTAATTTCCGTACATGATCTTGTCTTATGACTTATTGCATCCTTCACAGTCCCCACCCACTACTCCCCCCATCCATCTCAATTTCTTGTTTCTTTTCACTAATTGTTACACATATAATAATTTATGATCACTGAATCCATTTTCGTGTGACTCCTGTACCAGGTTGAGGGACTGTCCTTGGAATTAGACAACATCTCAGGAGCTAGTCCCTGGAAGAAAACTAATTGTCCCTCCCTCAGTATCCATTATTGGCCCTGTAGTTCTTCATCTTGAAGTTGGGAGTTTAGGCTGACATCCCACCTGTTCAATTCTAGACTTGTCAACTAGTTTGTACAAATGCAGATCTGATATAAGAGTACCATGCTGGTGAAGATTTCACTGGTGCCCCTTTATGCTATTAGAAGGTGGATTCTTAATAGATTAGTGATGAGCCTCAGTAATTAATGACACATCTATACTTTAGTTAATCCTGAGAGTGTATGGATTGTAATATGCTATTAATTTGGACACAGAGCAAACATGCCCACGAGCAGTTGTTTATACAGTAACAAAACAACGTTCAATCCTCTGCTTTATTCATTCCTTAATTCAGAGGACAGAATTAAAGAGAATGCCACCTGCCTTGATCCCTCTAGTCTCTAGCCCACCTGGTGATCAGCAGGAGAATCCCAAACTTAGAGGCAGTGTCTTTACAAGACTGGGGTCTTTTTCCAGGCAGGGTCAGAGCCACCTTGATTTTATTTATTTTTTCTTTTTTGCAGGACAGGAACAGAACAAGATCAATAATATATGCTCAAGGACACAGCTACTTAAGCACAACAAAAACCCAAAGTGCTCAAAGTGGTTCCTCACATGGAAAAAAATGTGGGTGAGTTTTTTGGGGGCAGAAGGACCATCGTGCCGTTTCTATGAGCAAACTGACTGTACTGGGCGAAGTCTTTTCCCATAAGCATCCTCTTTAAGGTAAGTGAAATGGATCAGGTGAACGGCAATCTTCAAAGGCTGTGTGAATCCCCTTGTTACTGGTGTCGTGTTAAAATGACCAGTAGAGGGCACCAGAGACCTTTGAAAGGTGTTTTCTATGGGTCTAACTGCCTTGACATTCAAATTTTTTACTTTGAAAGAATCAAATTATTCAAGTCTATGGGGGAGGCATCCAGAGCTATCTGACATTCTCTCCCACTTTCTTTAGAAGGAAAAAAAAAAAAAATTCCCTTTTCATTAAATTGTAAGAAATACATCGTTGTGGCACTACTTGGTAATCAAAACAGGCTTCCGAAAGCGTTTAAATCCGAAAGCAATTAAAACTTAGTTTTCAGACCTTTATCTTCTTCCTCCTGGGTATGGAGCCCCCTGTGGGAACTCCTGCTGGGAATATTGCTTTGAAAGCACTAACATGTGTAGTCAGCCATGGGTAAGGCACGAGGGAGGTGGAGGAGTGCTGGCCTGTCAGTTACTGAAAGAGCTCTGAAGGGTGGGAGCAGGTCTAGGGGCTTGTAGACACAGAATCTTCTACCAGGCTCACTGGAGAGTAAGCAGAATCTTATGCTCCTGTGGTCCCCAGCTAAAGAACTGCTAATCATCACTCTGATCCCAAATTCATGGGCAGCTTATTTTGTGGGGAGGTTAGGGGGACGGATTCTAAGAGGAAGGCTGGTACATTAGCATATGTGAGTTCATGGCACATTCTGCTTTGCTGCCTAAAGCTTTCTCTGAGTGACATCGTGGTGTTCTTGAAGAATTTTTAAGCATCTTGGACTCCACAGACTATTTTCTGAGCAATTTCCTTTTGTTCAAGGGGTTAAATATATCAGCTCTCATTATTTATTACTGTTTATTAGTCGGAATGTTTTCTCACATCACACTGAAGCAGAGGGGTCATTGAAATAAGTGTGTCCCATTTGCTCTGCCAGTGATCCCAGGAGAGATAAGGTGATTCTTGGTTTGAGATCATTTCCTTCTGAAAGCTTGGCAAGAACACAAAGAGCACCCCGAGAAGGTGCCTCTGCCTGTTACTGAAGGAATCAGGTGTGGCCAGGTGTGGAGAAGTTTGGCGTGCACGCTGCAGACCGGAAGAAGCAGCACTGAGAAGGCAGCAAGGCTCAGGACAAAGCTTGTGTTTATACAGTGTTTTAGCCTCTTTTCCAGAAAAGCAACGGAGGGTAAATTGATCACTGACAATGATATTGCTGTGACTTACTAGAATTAAATCTGTTATCAGGAATATCAAATGTGATCAGTGGGGGGGTTGGGTTAGAATTTACTCATTGCAAATGAAGACAAGATTGGATCAAGTGTAAACACAGTTTCCTATTGAACTGGAATCTTTGGCTTATGTGGACTGGACTTTTCTGAGTACCCACAGACCAACACATGTTTCTATCTATATTTTGCATCTATGAAACCTGCTACATGGGGAGGGACAGCCAGAAGAGTCCTACCTCATTCAGGAGGTTTCATGAGGAATGGAAGGCAATTGGACCTAATTATCTATAATTCCAGATTATTTGATATACTTAACACAAGATGTACCAAGTCTACTTTTATGTGTAGATGACTATCAGACAGATGCTCTTTGCCAACCCTAATTTGTGTCCCTTTTCTTCTATGCCTCGTCGTTGTAGAAATGTTCTTGAACAAAGTCACAGGTTCAACAAGATCCAAATTTTGAAATGTCATATTGTAACTTTTGAACACATGACTGTGGAGTTTATATGTAGATAAAAAGGATCACAACAGAAAGACCACATATTGAGAAGGGTCCCCCATAAACCAAACAAACACACACACACACACCACACACACACACTCACAATACACATACTATCTTAGAAAAGTGAGCTGACATAGAAGGCAAGAGGAACTATATTTCATTCCTCAGAACCCACATTAAAACACAAAACAACAGAAACGGGCACTTGTAAGTCCAGCACAGGTGAGGAGAAGAGGGGATAACCCCTGGGTCTTGGACTTTGAGGTCAGACAGTCTAGCTGAATCAATGAGTACAAGGTTTGGTGAGAAGCCCCATTCTCAAAAAAATAAAGTTGAAGAGCCACTGAGGAAGACATTGGATGTTGACTGTTGTCAGAGCAGGTGCATATGTGTGTGTGTGTGTGTAGTGTGTGTGTGTGTGTTGTGTGTGTGTGTGTGATACAGAGGCACATAAACAAAAATATACTCACTCACAAACATAAAGGTCCAGACGTATTACAGAGAAGTAAAATGTTTCAACTTCTATTATCACCATACATTTCAAACATACATATCATCTCAAGTCCCCCCTCAGCTCACAGCATGAAAACTTTGGAGATACAAAGATATTTAAATACATAGCCATTGTCTTCAAGGATGCTACACACAGCACATTTCTGAGCAACATGTCAGTGACAAAGAACTGCTTATAGTAAAGACTTGGCTTACTCAGAACTTTGAAATGCCACATATTTTTCTGAGCAAACGTAGTAGACTACAGGAAGGCTTACAAGGAGGTCACAGCGCGTTGTGCAGAATTTTCATTCAGATGTGGCTTCCCAGAGACTGTTCTTACAGAGCTTCAGATGCACAGGGGAGAGAAGGCATTTCAGAAGGAAAATGTGAAGTGGATACCGTGTGTGAAGTAGCTTCTCAGCCAGAGATGAGGAGATGTTGGAGATGGTGGAAGTACCATAGCTCTGTTTATCAAATAATGATGGATTTAAGGTAAAGTCCAAAGATTTTATTAATTATTTTTAGGAGTTTTCAGGTGGAATTTTTGACATCTTTTAACTACAAAATCATATAATCTCCCAAAAGGGATAATTTGACTTTTTTTACCAATAAGTATCCTTTCATTTCCTTCTCTTTTCTTCTTGCTCTACCAAGACCTTCAAGCACTATATTAAAAGGGAGTGGAGATAGTGGACAGCCTTGACAGGTTCCTGAGTTTAAGGGGAATGCTTCCAGTTTTTCTCCATTTAAAATTATGTTGGCCATGGGTTTGCTGTATATAGCTTTTATTATGATGAGGTACATTCCCTCCAGTTCTCTCTAGCACTTTTAACATAAAGGCATGTTGAATTTTATCAAAGGCCTTTTCTGCATCTTTTGAGATGACCATGTATTTTTTGTCCTTAATTACATTTATATGATTTATGACATTTATTAACTTACATATATTGAATCATCCCTACATCTCCAAAATATTCACCCTGAAGGATGATGTTTTTGGTGTGTGCCTATATGCATTTTGCAAGTATTTCACTAGGGATATGAATCTATAGTTTTGTTTGTTTGGTTGGTTGGTTGTAACTTTACCTGGTTTGGGTATTACAGTGATGTTGGCTACATAGAACAAATTTGGGAGCTCTCCCTCTGTTTCTAACTTTTTGATTAATTTAAGTTATAGTAATTGTAGATCTTCATTAAATGTCTGGTAGAATTCTGCTGTAAATCCATGTGGGGCTGGGCTTTCTTAGTTGGGAAGTTTTGTATTAGTATTTTAATTTCCTTATATGCTATGGGTTAATCTCTTTTTGGTTTAGCTTTGGAGATTCCCATTATTTTAGATATAAATCCATTTCTTTTAGGTTTTCAAATTTAATGCTGTATAAGTTTTTTTAAAACATTCCTTTACAATGTTCTGGATCCTTTTGTTGTATGTTGAGATATTCCCACTTTCATATCTAATTTTGTTGATTTGGAGTTGTTCTTTCTTTTGGTTCTCTGGGCTAATAGTCTGCTATCTTGTTTATCTTTTCAAAGAACCAGCTCATGGCTTCATTGATTCTTTGTATCATTTTCTTTGTTTCTATTTCATTAATTGCTGTTCTGATTTTCATTATCTCTTCTTTCTTCTGGGTTTAGGTTTCATTTGTCTTTGCCTTTCCAGAGTCTTGAGTTGCAATGTTAAGTTTATTTGTATTTTCTGATTTTTTTTTTAATTTTATTTATTTCTGTATGTGTATCAATGTACTGTCTGCATGCAGGTTTGTGCACCCGTGTCGTGCAATGCCGCGGAAGTCAGAAGAGGGTGTCGGATTCCCCTGGAACTGGAGTTCTCCTGGAATTGGAGTTTCAGACGGTTCTCGACCGCCATGTGGGTGCTGGGGATCGAACCCGGGTCCTCTGTAAGAGCGGTCGGCGCTCTTAACCGCTAGGCCATCTCTCCAGCCCCTCTTTCTGATTTTTTAATGTAACCACTTAGAGATATAAATTTCTCTCTTAGGATAGCTTTTAAAGTGTCCCAGAAGTTTTGTTGTGTTATATTGCCCTTTACATTTAATTCCATGAATAGATTTATTTATTTATTTATTTATTTATTTATTTATTTATTTATTCCTCATTTGATCCATTCATCATTCAGGAGTGTGTTGTTTAATCTCAATGAGATTGTGTTACTAGAGCTTCTACTAGTGTTTAAGATTTATTGCATTGTGGTCTGATAGAATGTATGGGATTATTTCAATTTTTTTGTATTCCTTAAGGTTTGTTTTTGGCCCCAGTATATGGTTGATTTTAGAGAAAGTTCCTTGGGGCGCTGAATAGAAATTGTATTCTTTGGTGCTTGGGTGGAATACTCAGTGGATGTCTGTGAGGTCCATTTGACATATGGTGTTGTTTAATATCTTTGTATCTCTATTTATTCTTTGTCTGCTTGATATGTCTAATGGAGATACTGGGGTAGTGAAGTCCCTTACTACTAGTGAGTTAGGATTGATCTGTGTCTTAAAGTCGTGTAGTACTGTACTTAAGAAGTTGACTGCACCAGAGTTTGGTGTATATATGTTCACCATTATATCTTCTTGGTTAATTGTTCCTTTGATAAGAATGAAATGACCCTCTTTATCTCTTCAGATTAGTTTTTGTTTGAAGTCTATTTATCCAATATTAGAATAGCAACACCTGCTTGCTTCTTAGTGCCATTTACTTGGAATATTTTTTTCCATCCTTTCACCTTAAGGCTGTGACTGTCCTTGAAGGTGAGATGGGTTTCTTGCAGAGAACAAAATGATGGATTTTATTTCTTAATCCATTCAACTACCTTGGGTCTTTTGACCCGGGAATTCATCTATTAATATTTAATGTCATTGAAAGATGTATATTGGTTACCAACATTTTAAACTGTTTGCACTCTTGGTCTAACTTTGTGTTTCTAAGTTATCCCTTCATTTAGTTACTTTCTAGTGCCCCTTGGGTATTGTCATTCCTTTCTTCAGCCCTTTGGAATGCTTCAGGTATTAACTGAAAGGCTATGTTTTTTTGGAGATGAATTCTTTCTGCCTGTTCATGTTGTTGAAGATTTTTCTTTTCACTTCAACTACGATAGATATTTTGGTTGGGTAAAGTGTTCTGGATTGGCATCCATGGTATTTGGGAACCAGGAATACTTTGGTCCAAGCTCTTCTGGCTTCCAGTTTGCATTGCAAAATCAGCTGTAATTCTTATGGTTTTTCTTTTATATGTGACTTGTTCTTTTTCTTTTTCAGCTTTCAGTATTCTCTGTTCTGTACATTTAATGTTTTCTATGACATGCCTTAGGGAATTTCTTTTCTGGTCCTGTCTATTTGTTGTTTTATTTCCTTCTTGTATTTGTATAGACATGTCTTTCCTTAATCTGGGGAAAATTTCTTCTGCAATCCTGCTGAAGATCTGGTCAATACTATTATCCTGAGATTTTTTTTTCTACTTCCTCTATGCCTATGGTGCATAAATTTGAATTTTTCATGGTGTCCTACATTTCCTGTATATTCCATGCTTGTGTTTTTAAATTTTTTTTTCATAATCTTTGATTGAGAAGGCCAATTCTTCAACTTTATTGTTCAGTCTTGATATTCTGTTTTCCATTTCATTCATTTTATTGCTGAGGCTTTCTCCTGTCATTTCCAGTTGGTGCTGTGAGCAATTAAGTGTCTTTGCGTTGACTGCTGCTTCACTGCAACAGGAAGATTTTCTGACCAATGATGAGAAGAGCACAGATCCGTGCCTATAATTTGAAGTGTGCTACCCAGATATTTTTACTCACTGTGTTCTGACATAAATTTATCTTAATATTTTGGAAAATGTTTGTCCACAAATGAATGGTTAAAAACTCATCAATATCTTTCTGTCTTACCTACAAAGGTTAATTTTTATACTTAAAACTTTCATGCACTTAGAATTTATCTTTTTCATAAATAATGGATGCAAGTTTAATTAATTTTTAAAAATATGGCTATTTTTGCCATAAATGATACTACTAATTTGGGATGCTCCAATTAAAAAAAATTATAAAAATTATATGCAACTGAATCTAATTCTGGATTTTCCCTTTTTGTTCTACTTGTAGGTTGTCTAAGTTTCAGAAGAAACTTTTATTTGGAAGTGTTTTAAATGATACTTAGTAAGTGGTGAACTAACCCACCCATGTTACACCTATTTATGTTGGGTCAGAATTTACTGTGTCCTGTATGTATTACTTTGTTATATTATTAATAAGAATTGCCGGGGCTGGAGAAATGGCCTAGCGGTTAAGAGCGCCAACCACTCTTACAGAGGACCCGGGTTCGATCCCCAGCACCCACATGGCGGCCGAGAACCGTCTGAAACTCCAATTCCAGGAGAACTCCAGTTCCAGGGGAATCCGACACCCTCTTCTGATCTCCGCGGCATTGCACGACACGGGTGCACAAACTTGCATGCAGGCAGTACATTCATACACATACAGAAATAAATAAAATTAATAAAAAAAAATAAAATAAAAAGAATTGCCACAAGGGGGCAGAGGGATGGCTCAGTAGTTAAGAGCACTGGGTGTTGGTCTGGAAGACCAGTATTTGGTTCCCAGCACCCTTATGGCAGCTAAAAGCCACCTATAAAGCCAGGTCCAGGGGACCCAATGGACTCTTCTGTCATCTGGAGGAAGGGCACACATGTAGTGCACTTACAAAAAAGCAAGCAAAACACTCATACACATACAAATAATTAAAGCAAAAAGTAGAAAAGAATTGCCACAAGTTAGTGGCTTGAAACATGACATGACTATGTCCCCCCAGTTTCTAGGGTCATGAATCTGGGAATGGCTTCATCTGCTCACATACTTAGGGTCTCGTGAGACCATGGTCCATGTTGCCTGGACCTGGAGTGCTGATGGGGAAGAATGTACTTCCAGGTTGACTACAACTTTTTGTCCAAATTTGTTTCTTTGTGGTCAGGGGACTCAGGGCCCTTCTTTCTTATAGACTTGGTTCATAAACCTATTGTCAGGACATGAACTCCATCCACAATCTGCAGAGACTTGAGAATGCTTCCTTGTTACACAGCAACTCAACTCACTGTGCATGGGCTCTAGACTAGGTCTGATGAACCTGGTCTTACCTACCAAAGGCAATGCACTCAGGGAGTGACCTTCACCTCATCCTTTGTTTTATGAACAAATCACTGTTCTTTTCTTCCTCTTTCTTGAAAAGTGTGTGCATATTTCTTTTTTCAATATTTTCATTGAATATTTTTGGATTTCACAGATCTTTTTAAATTTTATTTTAAGTTGAACTTTAGAGTACACATAGCATCAAAATAACATAAATTAAACTTGTGATACCAAAAAAGCATTAAAATACAGTGATGCTTTAACATGGAAATTCCATTTTTTCTCCAACTTGTATTGCATATATATATATATATATATATATATACATACACACACACACATATATATATATATATATATATATAATATATATATACACAAATATAAATATATACATACATACATACACATATCACCTGAATTGGAGGACTTTCTTTCTTCCTTTCTTTCTTTCTTTCTTTCTTTCTTTCTTTCTTTCTTTCTTTCTTTTCTTTTCTTTTTTTTTCCCAAAAGATGTCATGTTTTCCCCAAGGAAGTCCTTGAAGTTTCCTCCTTGGCAAGCCCAAACAACCATCAATCCTGCCCCCATGCTCCACACTGGTGTTCCCCCACCATGGTCACCCAAATGAGGTTCAGCAAGAGTGTGTCCTGTCTTGATCTTCCTGCACTGGCCTCCATGGCATAGCCTGGGTAGTCCAACAACAGTAGTCTACATTCTGAAGAGGCTGAAATCCCAGTAGCTGCTCAGTCCACAAGCTGGATATCTCAGTAGTCCCCATTTGGCATTGAAGGTTCGAAGATTCTCAAGTTTTATATCTGAAGTACAATTTCTCAGACCTTATTGATTATTTATTTCTGGTTATACTTTCCTTTTGGATGCTTAAGTTCACACAGTTAACCCAGTTTAACCAAGGTTTTTCTTCTCTCAAGGTCAGTTGAGGATCTGGTCCTCAAGGGTCACTCAGGTTTTTTTGGGGGGGGGCAGCCCCTGGCTCCTTTTGGCTTTTCAACCACCAGTTCCATCCACTCGAGGACACAGGTCTTGCTAGAAGCTCAGACTTCTCTTTTTGAAGCATGAGCAGACTTTCCTCTTTATAGGCTGAAGTCCCATTAGTGGATCTCCAAGACCTCCCTGCACAGGAAGACTGGTGACTCACATTTGCAGGGCATTTCAAGAGATGCCCCCATGCATATTATGCTGAGACTTACTTGACCTCTG
Source organism: Rhizomys pruinosus (assembly GCA_009823505.1). Taxonomy (NCBI): domain Eukaryota; kingdom Metazoa; phylum Chordata; class Mammalia; order Rodentia; family Spalacidae; genus Rhizomys; species Rhizomys pruinosus. The sequence goes on from VZQC01012976.1 coordinate 2,131,638, forward strand.
AGGGCAAGGAACAAAGTTATCCCTTAGGTCCCTTGGCTAAACTGGTATGGGTATTAGGTATGGTCATTAAGCACCCAGAAAGGCTAAGTTACACTAGCCTGATACATCGCACCTATACTAAAATTGTATCTTCCGAAAACAAATTGTGTACTATTTCCATATCATATTTCTTGATTCACCTTTTTCCATTTTTACTTTATGTTACTCTAATATATGTATACATGCCCACCATCATATACCAAAACTCCATAGTCTGAAAATAAATGGTAGGTTAGTTCTAGGACCTGTCTAAGGAGTCATAATATAAGAGCACAGTTGTGTTCAGATCAGTTTCACACATGTTAATCATTATTAGAACCCATCCCCTATCTGCACCTCCCCCATAGTCTGCTCACATGACTTCATGCATTCTACCATACATGTTAAGGTCTATTGAGTCAAGTTTGTATATCCAGATATCTCTCTTTTTTTTTTTTTTTTTTTTCGAGACAGGGTCTCCCGTAGCCCCAGCTGGCCTGGAACTCACTCTGTAGACCAGGCTGGACTTGAACTCACAAAGATCCACCTGCCTCTGCCTCCCGAGTGCTAGGATTCAAGGCGTGTGCCACCTCGCCCGGCCCAGATATCTCTTGATGTGAGGTCATTCACTGGAGCCTGTCCAACCTATTTAGTGTCACTCCCTTAAAGAAAATCAACTCTCCTTCACTCGGCAGTGATGAGTTGACAACAGTTTCTCAGCTGCAGGTGGGGCCTTCTGGTCATTTCCTTAGTTCTATGCTGGCTTGATTCTGATGGAGTTTGCATGGGTCTTGTGCATGCTGTTATTATTTCCATCCCACAATATGATTTATGTATGTGTCTCAGTTCCAGTGATGGAAAAGGAGGATACAATGAGTTTGCTTTTCAATAAGGAATAGGCATTGTTTCTTTCACCTCTTAGGAAAGGCTCTTTGGAGCAGATGAGGTGATTGCACTCAGGTGTGGAAGCATATTGCAAAATGCTTGCTCCTTTTCTTACCACCCAGAATATTCAGAAGATACCAGGCATCTGATGGAACTCTGAGATCAATTTGTTGTTCAACTTCTCAGAAGTCAAGACTTCCCATTCTGCTCTCAAGGAAGCCCGAACCTCTGCCAGCCTGGGCTTCTAGCTAGTTTAAGCACTGTAGCTATGTTCATTTACAGGCACTCCACACAGTTCTTTGAAGCCTGTGACAAACTGTTGCTTCCAGGCTTATATGGATCTCCACCACATACTTTGTCACACAATGCAAAATCTTCTTATTATGACTAATGTCTTACTTTGTCCAAAGATTTATTGTTTGGGGTAAAAAGAGTATGGACTGAACATGTTTCAAAACAGGCTTCTGGTTTAAGACCCTAGTCATAACTGAATGAAGAAACATCACTTACTCTGATGTATACTTGGCTGATTTTAGCTCCAATGCCTTATGTGTAATGGGAAAAATCCACCTCCATATATGACAGAGTATGCCTCCCAGTTTGTACATGCCAACTCAACAGCACAGCTATTTTATGAAGAAGATGCTGGCATCATAGTCTTTTTAGCAAACTCAGAATGTTTGACTGCAAAAAGGGTCCATAAGCTTGGACTGAACACTTGACCAGAGTGGAAATGTAAAGTATCATCTCCTCCCCACCCAATGGTTTATGCCATGTCAATGCTTTGGTCACCAGCTGGTGGTGCTATTGAGAAGTGATTGCATGACAAAGGTGCTGACTTCATAGATGTGGTGATAAATTGATGAGTTCACATTGAATTGGTAATTGAGAGGTAGGCATTGGCAAGTCACAGGGAAGGGAGGGGGGAATCCTTTGAAGGTGTCATTTTCTCCTTGGCCCTTTTCAGTCTCTTCTGCTGCCTGCTGTGAGGTGAGCAGGCCTGGGTTGCTCTGCTGTACCTTTCCACCACTATGCTTCTGTTTTGCCATAGGCCTAAAAGCAATTGATCCATGTGACCATGGAATGAAACCTCACATACTGAGAGCCAAAATAAAGTTACTTATATCAGTTATGTCATGTGATGCGAAACCACTGTGCTGGTTAGCTACTGGTGTCAACTTGACATCACATACCTACCTGGGGAGAGTGAACCTCAGCTGAGGAGTTTCCTCCATCAGACTGGCCTGTGGGAACATCTGTGAGGCATTTGAGGCATTTTCTTAACTGCTAATTGATATAGGAGGGCCCAGCCCACTTTGAGCAGTGCCATCCCTGGGAAGCTGGGCCTCAAAAGTGTAAGGACAGTAACTGAGGAAGCTAGGTATGCGATCCAGTAAGCAGATTTCCTCGATGGTTTCTGCCTCAGTTCCTGCTCCAGGTTTCTGCCTTGAGTTCCTGTTCTTACTTCCCTCAGTGGTAGATTGTGACCCAGGAGTTAGAAACTGAAACAAAGGCAAGCAGGAGATCAGCAGGACTCCAGCCTGAGGGCTGGGGGTTGCCAGCTGACTTTCTAAGTGTTTCTGCCAAACAGAATCCCTACATGGGAGTCCTGTCCAAGGAGCCACTCTCTGCAAAGTTTTACATTCTACCCTTTGGCTGCTTGTGATCTTAAAAAAAAAAAAAAGACACCTTCCTCCCTCTTACTGAGTACCTTCCGTACTCTGTGCTCTTTCTGTGATGAATGCAGCATCTCCACACCTGGATCACATAGGAGCAATCACTTTCTTATCCCAAAGTTACCATGCTAATTATAAGAAGTTCTTGGAATTTCTTTAGGTAATGTGTGTTTTAGTCATTAATTTGCATTAATTTTGTGCTAACCTATAAACTTAGTAATTTTGAAGACCAGGGATCTTGATTGTGAACTCTCTGGGATAAATGGCTTCTGCCTGTGAAAGCCACTTGAAAACACTGACCCTGGTGTAAAGCATAGCAGAGATCTCCCTGTCTTTAGACAGGTCAAGTCTAATGGCTGGGTTGGGCATTACCTGAAACAGCCTTTCTTCATTGCACAGAATCATTCTTCCTAAAGACAGATCTTTATTAAATATTTGCTGCATGTGTGCATTGATGTTAATATGGAAACCACAGGGAGCAAGAGAGATTGGCTACTGATAGGATCCCACAGAGTTTATATTCATCAGGAAAGATGGCTATTGATTTGATTCTGAGTATTTCCTCTTCTCTACCACAATTGTAATCGCTGTAATTAAATGTGATTTCTAATATGTTGGGCCACAAATTGTGATGAGATGATTTTGCAAGTGTACACACACACACACACACACACACACACATATATGTATATGTGCGTGTGTGTGTACAATCATTTTAGAGATGCATACAAAAAGTGCAAACTATAGAGAATGGTAGGAGTGAATATTCACTCCTGACTCCTAATCCTTTATCCAGCACTAGGCCATAAACTTTCAGAAAGGTGAGCATTTCCGACCTTGGCACTCACAGTTGCTGCTTCAGAAGGTTAGGAATAAAAGCCAAGATTCTGATGTGCATGGCCCAACCACTTAAGAAAAACGGCGTTTCAGGTGCCACTCGCTTTTCTATTTCTTCATCATAGTTTTCAAACTATTACTTTTGAAGAACTCCAAATGTTTATTGGATATGTTCACTCTTCCAGGCACTGTTTATGATGCCTTCTCAGAGCAATTCAGAGCAAACGGTGTGGCCTAGTCTGCTTTCCTGTTGCTGCGATAAACACCCAAATCCAAAGCAACTGTCTTTGATGCTTTGGGCAAAGCATTGTTACATTCCTGTAGTGATCTGGAGTATATGGTGTGAAATCTTGGATTCCCCAACCCTCACAAGGTCCTGTACAAATACCCTGGATTACAGTAATAAAACTGAGTTATTACCTCTTGGAATTCTTCCTGGTCTTGTCTTTAATTCCATCCCTTCTTTGTTCTCCTTTTTTTTCTCTTTCTTTCACCAGGCATCACTTCTTATCTTCTCCTCTCTACCAGGGCTTAGACCCAGGTTGTTATCCAGCTGGCCAGTATGATCCAGGGGCTTTCAGTCCCTCAGAAACTGTGAGCCCTGGTCCAGAGAGGAAGAATACCCAGGAAGGTTGCACACAAGATGCCACTCCTGTGTTAAATTTCACCCACCCAGCGCCCAGGGATCATTGTAGAAAAAGGAGTAGAAAGATTGTGAAAGCCAGGGAGGAGGTGCAAGACCATATGGGACCCTGCTCACATGCACCTACAGCAGCAGTGTCAGCATGCACAAGACTCATGCAAACTCAAGTAGGGAAAATCCCCACCAGAACTGTAGAAATGGGCAGCAGGCTCCAATCTTAGTCAAAGAACTTTTGACAGTTGATTACTGCTGGGTGAGGAAGAGCTGATCTTCTTAAAGGGAGGGACTCTAGATAGGCTGACTAGACCTCTGTCTGTGAACTCACTCTGAGGAACATCTGGGAATATTAACATGACATGATAGGCCTTAACACAAATGACAGAATGCATGAATTTAGTGGGGGGGCTATGGGGGAGTGGCAGTGGGGAAAGGGGTGTACAGATAACTAAGGTTGGTTAAGATGTTCTGTATGAAATACACAAAAATTCATTAAAAATTTACAAAAAGAATTCCGTACATGGATCTTGTTTTTGCATTATTTGCATCCTTCCCAGTCCCTCACCCACTCTCCCCCATCATCTCAATTTCTTGTCTTCTTTACTATTGTTACATATATATTTATGTATCACTGAATCCATTTCGTGGTGCTCCTGTGTACCCAGGTTGAGGGCTGTCCATTGGGAGTTAGGCAACATCTCAGGGAGCTAGTCCCTGGAGAAAACTAATTGTCCCTCCCTCAGTATCCATTGATTGCCTGTAGTTCTTCATCTTGAAGTGGGAGTTGGTGACATTCCCCCTGTTCATTCTAGCTTGTCAACTAGTTTGTCATTATGCAGATCTGATTAGAGTACCATGCTGTGAAGATTTCACTGGTGCCCCTTTATGCTATTAGAAGGTGGATTCTTAATAGATTAGTGATGAGCCTCAGTAATTAATGACACATCTATACTTTAGTTAATCCTGAGAGTGTATGGATTGTAATATGCTATTAATTTGGACACAGAGCAAACATGCCCACGAGCAGTTGTTTATACAGCTTTAACAAAACAACTGTCATCCTCTGCTTATCATTCCTTTAAATTCAGGAGACAGAGATTAAAGAGCATGCCCCACCTGCCTTGATCCCTCTAGTCTCTAGCCCACCTGGTGATCAGCAGGAGAATCCCAAACTTAGAGGCAGTGTCTTTACAAGACTGGGGTCTTTTTTTTTTCCAGGCAGGTCAGAGCCACCTGATTTTATTTTATTTTTTTCTTTTTTTGCAGACAGGAAACAGAAAAGATCAATAATTTTGCTCAAGGACACAGCTATTAAGAAACAAAAACCAAAGTGTTCAAAGTGGGTTTCCTCACATGGAAAAATGTGGTGAGTTTTTTGGGGGCAGAAGGACCATCGTGCCGTTTCTATGAGCAAACTGACTGTACTGGGCGAAGTCTTTTCCCATAAGCATCCTCTTTAAGGTAAGTGAAATGGATCAGGTGAACGGCAATCTTCAAAGGCTGTGTGAATCCCCTTGTTACTGGTGTCGTGTTAAAATGACCAGTAGAGGGCACCAGAGACCTTTGAAAGGTGTTTTCTATGGGTCTAACTGCCTTGACATTCAAATTTTTTACTTTGAAAGAATCAAATTATTCAAGTCTATGGGGGAGGCATCCAGAGCTATCTGACATTCTCTCCCACTTTCTTTAGAAGGAAAAAAAATTCCCTTTTCATTAAATTGTAAGAAATACATCGTTGTGGCACTACTTGGTAATCAAAACAGGCTTCCGAAAGCGTTTAAATCCGAAAGCAATTAAAACTTAGTTTTCAGACCTTTATCTTCTTCCTCCTGGGTATGGAGCCCCCTGTGGGAACTCCTGCTGGGAATATTGCTTTGAAAGCACTAACATGTGTAGTCAGCCATGGGTAAGGCACGAGGGAGGTGGAGGAGTGCTGGCCTGTCAGTTACTGAAAGAGCTCTGAAGGGTGGGAGCAGGTCTAGGGGCTTGTAGACACAGAATCTTCTACCAGGCTCACTGGAGAGTAAGCAGAATCTTATGCTCCTGTGGTCCCCAGCTAAAGAACTGCTAATCATCACTCTGATCCCAAATTCATGGGCAGCTTATTTTGTGGGGAGGTTAGGGGGACGGATTCTAAGAGGAAGGCTGGTACATTAGCATATGTGAGTTCATGGCACATTCTGCTTTGCTGCCTAAAGCTTTCTCTGAGTGACATCGTGGTGTTCTTGAAGAATTTTTAAGCATCTTGTGACTCCACAGACTATTTCTGAGAATTCCTTGTTTGTTCAAGGGGTTAAATATATCAGCTCTCATTATTTATTACTGTTTATTAGTCGGAATGTTTTCTCACATCACACTGAAGCAGAGGGGTCATTGAAATAAGTGTGTCCCATTTGCTCTGCCAGTGATCCCAGGAGAGATAAGGTGATTCTTGGTTTGAGATCATTTCCTTCTGAAAGCTTGGCAAGAACACAAAGAGCACCCCGAGAAGGTGCCTCTGCCTGTTACTGAAGGAATCAGGTGTGGCCAGGTGTGGAGAAGTTTGGCGTGCACGCTGCAGACCGGAAGAAGCAGCACTGAGAAGGCAGCAAGGCTCAGGACAAAGCTTGTGTTTATACAGTGTTTTAGCCTCTTTTCCAGAAAAGCAACGGAGGGTAAATTGATCACTGACAATGATATTGCTGTGACTTACTAGAATTAAATCTGTTATCAGGAATATCAAATGTGATCAGTGGGGGGGTTGGGTTAGAATTTACTCATTGCAAATGAAGACAAGATTGGATCAAGTGTAAACACAGTTTCCTATTGAACTGGAATCTTTGGCTTATGTGGACTGGACTTTTCTGAGTACCCACAGACCAACACATGTTTCTATCTATATTTTGCATCTATGAAACCTGCTACATGGGGAGGGACAGCCAGAAGAGTCCTACCTCATTCAGGAGGTTTCATGAGGAATGGAAGGCAATTGGACCTAATTATCTATAATTCCAGATTATTTGATATACTTAACACAAGATGTACCAAGTCTACTTTTATGTGTAGATGACTATCAGACAGATGCTCTTTGCCAACCCTAATTTGTGTCCATTTTCTTCTTGCCTCAGTGTTGTAGAAATGTTTGACAAAGTCAGCAGGTCAAAGTCCAAATTTGAAATTGTTATTTTTTACTATTTGAATCACTTGACTGTGGAGTTTATATGTAGATAAAAAGGATCACAACAGAAAAGACCACAATATTGAGAAGGGTACCCCCTAAACCAAACAACACACACACACACACACACACACACACACTCACATACACATACTTCTTAGAAAAGTTGAGCTGACATAGAAGGCAAGAGGAACTATATTTCATTCCTCAGAACCCACATTAAAACACAAAACAACAGAAACGGGCACTTGTAAGTCCAGCACAGGTGAGGAGAAGAGGGGATAACCCCTGGGTCTTGGACTTTGAGGTCAGACAGTCTAGCTGAATCAATGAGTACAAGGTTTGGTGAGAAGCCCCATCTCAAAAAATAAAGTGAAGAGCCACTGAGGAAGACATTGGATGTTGACTGTTGTCAGAGCAGGTGCATATGTGTGTGTGTGTGTGTGTGTGTGTGTGTGTGTGTGTGTGTGTGTGTGTGATACAGAGGCACATAAACAAAAATATACTCACTCACAAACATAAAGGTCCAGACGTATTACAGAGAAGTAAAATGTTTCAACTTCTATTATCACCATACATTTCAAACATACATATCATCTCAAGTCCCCCCTCAGCTCACAGCATGAAAACTTTGGAGATACAAAGATATTTAAATACATAGCCATTGTCTTCAAGGATGCTACACACAGCACATTTCTGAGCAACATGTCAGTGACAAAGAACTGCTTATAGTAAAGACTTGGCTTACTCAGAACTTTGAAATGCCACATATTTTTCTGAGCAAACGTAGTAGCTACAGGGAAGGCTACAAGGAGGGCACATGCGCGTTGGAGATTTCATCAGATGTGGCTTCCCAGAGACTGTTCTTACAGAGCTTCAGATGCACAGGGGAGAGAAGGCATTTCAGAAGGAAAATGTGAAGTGGATACCGTGTGTGAAGTAGCTTCTCAGCCAGAGATGAGGAGATGTTGGAGATGGTGGAAGTACCATAGCTCTGTTTATCAAATAATGATGGATTTAAGGTAAAGTCCAAAGATTTTATTCTGTACAACCGTTCTTCTCAAACTCCATGGCAAAGGACCAGTTTGCTTTTGCTTGATCTGTCACAGACTGATAAGAGTCTGCAGATGCCACACAGACGATTCACTAATTGAGTTCTGTTGTGCCCTGTGTAGATCTTGGTCAGCCGCTCAACTCAACTTTCTTCATGCTTGGATAACCTGACCTTGTCGAATGTATGTATGCCTCCAAGCTTCTATACTTATCCTGTCATGGCCTATCTGCAGACCACACTCTGAGCCATGGCTGGGATAAGGAACCAGCAGGAAGGTTCTAACCAGGGAAATTATTTGAGGAAGACTCTAAGAAGGACTTCCCATAGACAAGGCAGAAAAAAGTTTATAGAGACCGAGCCCAGAAAACAATTTAGGAAGCTGGAGCCGAGTGTCTGGGGAGATGTTGAGGCTCCCCAGAAGGGTCAGATCATACCAGAACATGCAGTTGGGAAGTGTTTCAGCATAACGAGTGCAAGAACTGGATGACCTCAGTTTTCAATGAGAGCAAGGGACGTTTCCAGATTTCTGAAAAACAGTGAAATCCAATCAACTGAAACTTGACCTTGAAGCTTGAGGCCTTGAAAGAGTGACCCCGGGGGCCATGGAAAGAGAAAGGTTTCCCTGGATGACTAAAGGGGGCTTTTCTACAGTTAGAGTAATGATAACAAAATGCACATATGTATTCTTTTCAGCTTGGCAGCCACAATGCAGTTCTGCGGGAAGCATTCCTCTGCTCTGCTGTCGTGAGCAAAATTACAGAGTTGCCATTGAAACCTTATCCCAACTTCCTGTTTGAGAGCTTCCTATCTCTCCATGACTCAAACACAAGTCCCAGCTGGCCTGATAAATTACTCCTAAATGCCAAAAGCCACAGGGTCTGCAGCTGTGACTCAAAAGCTGATACGCCGGGACAATCAACCTGGAAGAGCTTATAATCTAGACACTGTCATTGTGTCTTCTGTTCTGTCACCCAGCACAAAGAAGAAATGATTCTGGAAACGCTTTTCTGTTCACTGAGGCTTGCCCAAGCCTCCAGCCACTTCCTACCTCTCATAGCACACAGCCCAGGTCCCCCAAACACATGCCATCTTCCAAATATATCTGCCTCTTTGCTGTGACAAGTTGCCGGCCATCTCCTGCCTTGGCCACAGCGTCTGCCATCCCCACCACTCCCTCCGGACTTAATTTAGAATTCTAAACCCAATAAAGGATCCAGAATGGACTCGAAGTTGGAGACTGCACCTTTGGTCTGAAACCCTCTAACCAGGGCAAGGTCAATTACAAGGCAAAGGTAAACGGAGTGACTAAGTGCTGGGAGCAACCTTTTCCTCTCTGTCAGTGACAGTCTTGGAATGTGCATAACAATCCACGTCAAATACTCAATCAGTTTGGCTTACTTGCTTCTAGTAATGAAGAATTAGTTTTCTTTGAAAATAAGTGCTCTTCATTCGTCCATTTTGACCACAAGAAATTCCTCTGTATGAAACATCTAAATGCTGACAGCTATCATTGCGGGGGGGGGGGGGGTGAAGTGAGAGACGTGTTTTTCTTTCTCTATTTCTGGATTTTTCTCCAAACGACTATTTTATCTTACTAGATAAATGTTATAGGATAATTGTCATGAACATACAGTTTGAGAAAGCATTAACTTTGTAAACTTTTGCTTAAGATGGGCTGCCATCTCTCCCCATTACATCTACACATTGACCTAATTTTTTCCCCATAGAAGGGAGAAAACAGTTTTATCTCTTATAATTTGGATTATCTTTATGCTTTAGTAATTTTGGATTATCTTCTTTCCGGTGTTTCCTGAGTGTTTGATTTGTTCATCATTATTCAAAATGTTGGTCGTGGGAAACAAGGCTCGAATATAATTCATTTTGCTGCAAGTGGATCATTCAGTCTCTCTTTACTGAAAGTGTCTGATATGTGTTTGTTGAATTTGTAAGTTGTTTTATGCTTTGGTAACCACGATTATTCAAGAATATTATGTGGTCCTGAGAATTCTGGGAGGAAGCACATGGTATTGAGTAAATGTATGAACTCTGGACTTAGAAGCTCAAATCCAGATTCCATTAGCTTTGTTGCTTTGGACCAATTATTTAATATACCTTTGCCTTTGTTCCTTCATGTATTTATAGAGATGACAAATGTCCAACTAGCATAACTAGAATGAATATTCAATGTGCTACAGTATGAAAAGTGATTAAAATAGAATATATGCCATAAGTATGTCTTCATATTTAATGCATTCAATCAGATTCTGTTTCCTCATATTTATTTCTAGTTAAATGAATAATCATTAATTTCATAGTTTTTTTAGTATGTTAAGCAAAACCTCACCTACCCCATCCTCCTAGGTATTGAAGATTATTGCTCCTTCCTACAAAGTGGCTGTTTGAATGGTACCTAAGAAGAGTCCTTTCTCCAAGTGTGAGCTGCCTGGTGGAATATAACAAAACTCCCCGCTGCATTTAGTGGAGTCTTCAATGTTATCTCATGATTTGAACAGACAACACCAAAGTCATCCCAGAGTCTAGGACTCAGGTAGCAAAGGGAAGAACTCTAGACTGACTTGAGTTTCCCCAGAGGAACTTTAATAATTGAAAGCAGGACTTTGGAAAGTTGAGGGAGATCTTCTGCCTCTTCTAAAAAATTTATGCCTCCATATATTTGTTTAAGCAATTGCCCTAAGCATTGAGCCTTTCATTTACTTGCATTAGCCCTCAGTATTTAGAAAGGACAGAGTTTGTGTCTTGATCTGGTACTATGTAATTTTGAGTCATATCTTTTAGTATAAATTCTTTGTAGTCCTTCACCTACTGTGCAGTTTCAGAAATCCAGATGGTCTCTTTGGCTCAATGGTTTCGAGTAAGTATTGTGGGATGGGTCTGATGTCCCTGACAGTCTTGTCCTCATGGCCAAACCAATCACCATGGCCAGGGAAATAGGAACCTGTGATTGAAAAGTATAGATCAAAGTCTTAATCCTTTGGAATGAGAGATTGGCCCATACATTTAATCATCTCAAAAAGAGTGGGGTAGTGTGGTGGAGGTGAATTTCTAGAAGGAAAATACCATGGTAGATAAAAAAAAAATAAACAAAATTGTCTACAACACTCTGCAACCCAAAGGTCCTACCATCCCAAATACAGGTGCTGGATTGTATGCTCTGAACAGAAATTGTTCAAGACCACACACAGGCACACACACAGAAGCTATGTATATAGGATATATATATATATATATATCTCCACAGTTTGGTCCCAAGCTCTGTCTATGATGCTTTAACGAAAACAATATTTACAAAGAACTATGAGAATATGAACCCCTCTTCTTCTAGCTTCCTAGACAAACAAACCAATAAGTGAGAGAAAATTCTTTATTCTATGATATAAAATAAGTCAGAGGAAAATGAAATACGAATGATAGGTAGGTTGAGATTCACTGGGGAGGACATAACCCCAATCTGAGATCAATTGAAATGAAAGGCACAGAGGACATGCTAAGAATGAGTAAAACAGGAATGGATGGGTCCTGAGAAGCAGACTTCAGAGAAAGGCACAGATCTAAGGGTATATGCTTTTGCTGTCCACTTGCTAAACCTTATCCCTATCCATCCTTTCTTCAACCTTAGTGTTCACAGTAGCTCCAATAATCCAGCCCAGCACAGACTCCAATGTATCGCAAGCATCTGTTTACATGGCTGTGTCTACCATTTTACTACTGTGGTTTGCGTGACTGGGAAATGAATATCTGAAAGGCTGAGTGAATTACACTGGGAGCCTTTCGCTCTCTTACTCTTTTTTTTTTCTATTACTTTTTTTTCATTTTTTAACAATAAGTAATAATTTATGAGTACAAGCATCCTTCATGTAAAACCAATTTGCAAGCAGTTGTGCCCAAAACCACACAGCCCAAGGGTCCCACCATCCAGCTGGGGGCTTGTATGTTCAATCAAGTTGATCAAATAAGTGTCCAGTTTATATTGCTGTAGTTTCACCATTCACCACAATCACAGCCCTTACTTTCTACCATGCCCCCTCTTCCACAGATTGTTCCCTAGGCTTAGAAAAGGGGCACAGGTGGATGAGAAGCAAAGCAGTCTACTTTCTCTGGAGCTGTTGTTTTGGACTCTGGTCAATTCTGGCTGTTTCTTTTCATGGGCTGACAGTTTGTCCAGGAATAACCTTTTAGTCCTACTAATGAAGCACCGGCAATTAGATATATAGGTGCACTTAAGCAAAATATATTAATACAGCAGAGCTCTGATATCAGCAATGGATTATTCTACCAAGGAGATGTTGGCCAGGGGATCCAAACCCCCCTAAAAGGTAAAGGCTTCTTGCCTGTAAACTGGGATACCTGCAAGAAGAGAGGCGATAAGGCCCTGCTGTCAAAGACCTGGTGTAAGCATGGGAAAGATGTATTGAGACTGCACTTGCAAGTGTACAGTTGGTCTCTGGAATACCAGAGAGTGTTACCAAAGGCCACTAAACCAATAAAGCAAATATAGGTCTCCTTGAGTCAAGCAAGACTCCTCCATCAGCACCAGCTACACCTCACCTACCTGGAAATACTGTGCAGCAGTGGCAGCCATATGCCCATATATCCCAAATCTAATTGGCTATTAGCTCTCTCCCTGGAGGAATAACCCATGGCTGATGCCACAAGCTTACATCCTCTAGTGGTTAGGAAATGTTATAAGCCACAGTAAGACCCTGTCATATATTACAGAAAAAAAATGTAATTCATAGATTAACATACCATCCAAATATTTGTCTATACCAAAGTCACTCTCTTACTCTTGAAAGCAGAGGTGGCCATTCCCCTAGTGAACTAATGTCCTCGAGTAAACAAATGCTGCAGTGCAGGTGATGCCAAGCTTTCTCTTTGCAGAACTGGTCTGTGTGTGTGTATGCATGCATGCATCTTTGTATGTGTGTGTGTTCTGTGTGTGCATGCATCCATGCATATTTTCACATGTGTGTTCTGTGTGTATGCATGCTTGTATCTTTTCATGTGTGTGTTGTGTGTGTATGCATTCATGCATCTTTGCATGTGTGTGTTCTGTGTGTATGCATGCATCTCTGCATGTGTGTGTTCTGTGTGTATGCATGCATGTGTGTTTGCATGTGTGTGTTCTCTGTGTGTATGCATGCATGCATCTTTTCATGTGTGTGTTCTGTGTGTGTATGTATGCATGCATGTTTTCATGTGTGTGTTCTGTGTGTGTATGCATGCATGCATCTTTGCATGTGTGTGTTCCTGTGTGTGTGGGTGCATGTGTTGAGCATCTGCACATGGGGGCAAAAGAGCCTCTGGTGACTTTCCTCCAGAGTCATCCACCTTTTAATTACTTAATTTTTTGCATATGTATATGTGTGTGTGTGTGTGTGTGTGTGTGTGTGTGTGCATGGCATGGCATGAATGTCAAGGTTAGAGGACCATTTGCAAGAGTCAGTTCTCTCCATCTACCAACTGGATTCTGGGGATTAAACTCAGGTCATTGGAGTTTACCTGGCAAGCCATTTTGTTGCCCCCACACACACACACTTTTATTTGAGAAATGGTCTCCCTGACCCCAGGCTTGCTGATTTGGCTGCAATGTCTATCCAGCGAGCCCCAGGGACCCACCTGTCTCTGCCTCTCCAGCACTGGGATTATAACACACACCGTTTCACCTGGTTTTTTTCATGGGTGCTGGGGATCAGTCAGTCCGACGGTGAAATGACAAGCACTGCCATCAGCCTTGTGGCAATGATAAACCTCACTTCTGTGGTTGAGCAGCAAGCACTCTACCCAGTGTGCTATCTTCTTGGCACAGGATGACTCTTTCAGTGACTAATATAGTAACATTGACCATTGAATCTTCACTAAATGTGTAGCTCTCTAAGCGTGATAGAAAGTATGTGAGCATCAGGAACTTCTGCTATGCAACCCCCTCCTTTGCTCTGTCTACAGAAAGAAGCCCTGTGTGGGACCCATCAGCTCACCATGCAGACAGGCAGAGTGAGGGCTGCTGGCCTCCTTGACATGCCATTATCCACCTTTAATTCCTAACTGACAGGTTTCACAGCTGTTCCTCGCTGCTGCCCACATCCTTGAAGACTTCGATGACTGTTCCCAGGTCCCCCCCATTGGTTCTGTCTCTCGGTTCGTTATCTCTGCTACTGTTGCTGACATTGTTGCTGTGTCCTGGCATTCCAGATCAGAAAGAGGCCTGGTCCCAGACATCCTAAGCTGGTTTTCTGGGAGTTGGAAACCCTATGGCATCTTATTCCATAAGGGAAGTGGTAGTCTCTCCAGAGCACCTCCCTGGCCACTGGCTACTGATAACCACCCTCTCTTTTCTCTCATTCACAGTCCAGGAACAAGGCCTCCTTCTTATGAAATTTTTTAGTAACAGCAGCAGCTGGCTCTAGCCATGCATTTCCTCAGATTCTTTTTTATAATATTTTCTCTCTTTTTCTCTCCAGATTCTTTACCTCCCTTACACTGTTTTCCCACTGTGAGGCCAAGAGATTAAACTGCCTCAGGGTGACAGGGCCCACCAGCTGCTGCTGTCTAGCTTCCTGTGATTGTCAGTGACTTCATTGAAAACGTATGTGTGATCTTTCAACATGTTTTCAAATGGAGGAAAAGTGAGAGCTTGCTCCTGGAAAAGGGTTTCCTGATGTGTCACAGCATTCATATGTACCCAGGATCAAACAGGATTTCAGGACAGTCTTTCTCCATGACTCCCTGGCCCCTCTACTTCCCTTCTTTCCTTTTTAACAGCCAGATCCCAAAGCTCTACCGCACAGAGCGCAAGCAGGTCCTTTCATCCAGAAAGCGCCAGCTTCTAGAGATAGGCAGGAAGTGGAAAGGACAGCTGCACACTCCAGCAACCCACTCCCTTTATAAGTGTGATTAACCAATTCCTAGTAACTCGCTGTCTCAGAGTAAGCTTAGCCCTGTTCCTGTCTTCATGCAAACAGATGCTGCAATATGCCCAGGATGGAGCTGCTGGGGAGCGAAGTGCATAGAGATGGTGTGAAAGGCAAAGTGTCTGTTACAGGAATAAACTGGGTGTCTTACTTTGGGGTAAAGCAGAGGGGTAAGCGCCCCTTTGTGAAGAAGCTGATTCTATGGTTATATTTGGTGCATTGAGTGTTATGGAGCTTTTCCAAAGCTAGGCCCTGTGCTGTGTAATGATAAGTAAACGTAGGTAAGGCACTACCTGTTTCTATGACCGTCCATGATGGGAAGATGTGTAAATATTTGACTAAAATACTTTCTCATCAGTCCTATGGTGAACATAAACTAGGAGCTATGGACACAATAAAGAAGACAGTTAATAAAGCTGAAGAGCTCTAAGGGGTTTGAAGCAAGTCCCACCATCGCCGGGTGTTGAAGAATGAGCCATGAAAGTTCAGGCACAATCACTGAGGCCTGTGTCTTCCACATTCAGCTCATTTAATCCCATCAATCTGTCTACTGTAGACCCGTACTTTTAGCCACATTTTGATCACAATGAAATCATGGCTTTGGCAGACAGAATAATCTGCCTGGGCTACTCTAGAGGCCAGCGGGAGAGCCAGGACCGCTCCTAGCCAGGCAGCGACTTTTCTACTCACCCATCTTCTGGAATTCACCAGGAAAAGTAAGAACAAACTGTTTCCAGGTTGTACAGCAGAGGTACAGAGCGTCAGAAGAGAGCCTTCCCTAGGCTCTAAGAGTCTTGGGTTTCTGAAAGTTGTATAATGCAGTTTTTTGAAGCTGAAAATCAACACAGGGTATATTCTGATGAACTTTCCTTGCTGAGGCTTTAGTCCCGCTCTTGGTTCACAAATAAAAATGGAATTTGGTTTTCAAAAGAGACAGAAGCAAAGAAATGAAATTTCACGCATAAAAACATTTTACGGACAAGTAAAAAAAGCAAGGCTTAGACCACAAAAAGATAATTACATAGTTTGTACAGAAGTGGTCACCAGACTTAGAGGCACATGCCTTTAATCTCACCACTTGGAAAGCATAGGCAGAGCCAGTTGGATCTCTGTGAGATCAAGGCCAGCCTGGTCTACACAGTGAGTTCCAACCAGCTGAGGTCACAGAAGGACAAACAAAACAAAACAAAATAAACAAAAAGATGAAGCCCAATTTGGGAAAGAACATCCACAAAATAGGAAAATTTTTGCTCACCGATTCTTAGAACAGAGCACAGTTCCCAGAGTCCTCAATGAATATTGATTGACTGAGAAGCTGGGCAAAAGAATGAGGAGGATGAGACAAATGGATTCAAATCTTGGACGTGTCTGCGTATTATATTAGCAAAGATGCAACATGTATTTCTCTCTGTGGAGGGATTTTGATAAATGTTTTTTGAATGGAAGGCTGACATAATCACATCTGAATGTAAGAAGAATATCTTTAGTTACAGTGATCATTAGGTATTATGACCAGGAAAAATGGCAAGTCTGCAGAAAGGACCATTTAGGAACCTCTCAGAAAGACAGCAAAGTGTGACAAAGTGTGACAAAAAGCCATCGGGTGCCTTTCAGAGGTGTGTTTGAGTGTGCAGCTATGTGGAGGTGTCTGAAAATCGCTGGAAATCTTAATGTAATGTAACTTGAATGTCAAGGCAGTGGGATTATAACAGAGAGAGAGAGAGAGAGAGAGAGAGAGAGAGAGAGAGAGAGAGAGAGAAAACACTGACCTCAGGAAATGCCTCCATCTGGGCTCAGAGTCACAAATCCAGGAAGGACAGTGAGAGAGAGACAGTCGAGAATGTTGCAGAGACACAAAGAGAAAGGCTGAGAGAGACTTCATCAGAGCTGAGCACAGCACAAAAGTCAGACAAGCAGCCTGAAAACTGGGGAAGAGGAACAACTGCAGCTGTCATAGAGATGGCTGTTGGTGGTCCAGAGGACAGGCACTCAGCTAAGGAGATAATCACATTCTCCTTGGTCAGTGAGTCGATCAAGAGGTGGGATGACAGATGGGAAATATATCTACAATATTAAATGAGTGGGGAAAAAAGCTTTGTTGTTTCTGAATGGAAACTCCTGAAGTCACCAAAGAGTGAGGAATCAACCAAACAAATGGGAGAAATGAAAAATTGTAAAAGTACGTGTCACAGAAAAAGAATGAAACTGGAGAATGTAAATGAAGCAATGAGATTTATAGAGAACTAAGGAGTTTCCTCTGTGGACATTAGAGGTCTAGGTTACTTGGAGAGAAGGGTTGCAAGGAGAGGGAGAGGTAAATCTTGGCAGTGTTTCTGAAGTAGTATGGCCATTTTAAAGGAATGAATGACAAAGGAGACTTAGATTTCCCAGAGTTTCATGACTTCACACTGCTATAATTAGAATGCTGAAGCACTACCCAGCACTTCTTAGAAGGTCTGAACTAGAAGCATGATTAGATAGAGAAGCACCTCTGTGGTTATGAAAGCACACCTCTGGGTATGTTTACTACAGTCTTTTTGGAGATTAACTAAGTGAGGCAGACCTACCCTGAATGAGGGTAGGACCATCCCATAGTTGGGGTAGGAACAAAAAGGAAAGAGAAGGAATGTTCTAACAAAGGTTCCCCTTCTCTCTCCCTCTTCCTTCCCCTCCCCCTCTCTACTTTCTGGACACCACGACGTAAGCTCCCCTGTTCTGCCATACCCCATCAGCAACAGAAACTGAAACCTCTGAATATGTCAGCTCAAATAAATCTCTCCTCCCTAAGTCATTCTGCTCAGGTATTTCATCATAGCAGTGACAAGATTACGAACAGAGGATGACCTTACACACCAAGGAGGAAGAGTAAGGATTGGGACTATTGCTGTTGAAAGAGTCCTTTAGGGTTCTGATAGCAGAGATTGAGATGGGGGGAATGACAAGGGTGTGAGGCACAGAGCTGGCAATAAGGCCAAAGAGAAAATTTAGTTGAAACAGAGAAGCAGAATACAGAATAAAAGTTATCTTGCAAGTTTTAAGGTCAAACTTATCAAGTGCTTGTATGCTAAGGTTTCTTGTACTTAATCCTTATATAAAGAAATAAAGATCAATATCACTTGAATGGATCCGGAGAGAGCTGAGGTGTACAGAGGTTAAGCAATCTGCTCAAGGTCACATGACTGCATTCCACTGATCTAATTACCAAATCACAAGTATTTGCCTCAAAACTGCAACAGCATTTTAGTTTATGCAGAAAACTTCCAGAATCTTAGATATTAATCTCAGGTTAGGAGAGTTCTTATATATTTGGTGCATAAAGAGAGGTTTAGTTCAAGGTTAAAGACATTTTCTCTTTAAATACTGGATGAGTCAACAACAAAAACATTAAAATTTATCAGTTCAGTTGTCAGAAAACCTGGGTTTATAGGGAATCTCTTGAACATCCACTCCTCCCTTTGTAATGATGCTTGTACACATACAGATTATCTCAATTTCTAGCAGATTACTTAGCATCTGCGCTAAGGAAAGGAGCACAAGATGTCAGAAAGTCTTCTTCTTTCTCTGTCCATCCTCAGCGGGTTCTCATGAGAACCAGTTACAGCGCAATTATAGCACAGCATCCTCCTCGTAACTGAACAAATTTTTGGAAAAACAAGGATTAATGTAATTCTGTCTGATTTATAAGTCAACTGCTTAATTGAGAGTTAACCACTAACTGCTTGAGAGTTAACCACTTATTGGCAAAGAACTTGAAATTTAATGAAACTTGTACTTCTTGTTTGACCATATATGGAGATTCATCTTCTTGCCTTGGTCACACAAGTATTGCTAAGAGCCCCTCAGATTTTAAGCATAATTGTCGATATGTTTAGAACCTAGAGATTATTAAAATTCTCTTTGTAATCTGCCAAGTCAAACAGACTTTAATAAATCAGACACATGCCAACTGGGGTACATATTATTCACATCCTAATTTTACTACCAAAGAAACCTAAGCTTAGAGCAGCAGAATTTTTCCTTCCCAAAGCCATTGGACTGGTTTTAACTAAAGCCAACTTATAAAATTCTTCTGTTTTTCAGCTATGACGAATATGACAAAAAATGTCCATAGTTGGGTTTTTAAACCATTTGCCTTTCTGTTTAGTAACAGCTCATTATTTTTATGTGGTCATACAGTTGCTCAAACAAAACACCAAATTTCCCACCTTTCCTTACAAGGTGTGGTCATGTGAACACGATTTGGCCAGTGTTAACTAAGCAGCAATGTCCTAAGATACTGAGATGCTCCTGGAAGTTTAACAGAGAAGAGGCTCACCCAGTCTGTTCCTTCATTGTTTAGCTTGAGGGTAAGTGTAACAGCTAAATTTACAAGTAAATTTTGATCATTAGGATAATTTGGTAATAAATGTTTTACATAGAGGTCCAAATGTAAATGATTCTGGTTGCTGACAATGATGTACTTAATAAGTACTGAGCTGGACCTGCTTAGAAGGAGTCAGAGACCTGTACTATTTTTAAGTAGAGAAAAGGATACCATTAATATTAGGGCTCTAGGGGGAGTCTCCCTTAGGTATCTTGTAGGAAGGATGGTGGGTTGGAAGTAGATCAGTCGCCCCTGTGTTTGATGCTGAAAATGCCATTCACAACTGTAAAGTGAATGCTGATTTCCCTTCTAAAATTATATGTGGAAGCATTAGACCTCAATGTGATGGTACTAAGAAGTTTGGACTTTAAAAAGTGATCAGTTAATGAGAGCAGAATTTGCCTGAATGAGATTAATGCCTTTATGAAAGATACCAAGAATGCTTCCTTGCCCTGTTCTCTATATGAGAGTCACACCTCCCCAGGAAGGGAGTCCTCACTAGAAACTGAATATGCTATCACAGTGATCTTGGATTTCTAGCCTCTAGAACTATGCGGAAAAAAAATTATTCAAGAGGGAAGAATAAAGGCTGCTGGTGCCGACTGGGTAGAACTGCACTATCACTTCTGAAATACCTAGCTCAAGATTTCTCAAGTGCCAGAAAAACTAGGCTTTTACTTTAAGCACGGATTTTTTTCTTTTATTCACATTCAAATATAATCTTAATAAAGTAATATATACATGCTTTTCTGGGTTAGCAGTGACTTCTAATAGCCTTCAGCCCCCGGTGTTTAAGTCAATCTTTTGTCCTTCCATCTAGTTTTCTACAGATGAGAGAGAATTTATAGAATATGAAGACCTTCAGCTTCGGGTATATTACCTGCTCTGAAACCTTTCATTGTCATCATCAGCTGCTGAAGAATTAAAGAAAACTGACTTTGATGTATTAGGTGGAAATCGAAAACTAGGGTCTCCCATTTTGTTCCATTCATTTCAATACTAACACCCTCCCTTTGCTTTTTGTTTTTATGGCTGCTCCAACTATTAGTGGTTCCCCTGGAAATCCCAAGATTGGTAGAAGACCAAAACCAGTTTGATCTTGACCTAGGGAAACAATTTCATTTTTTTTAATGGGGGCACATACACATAGCTCTAGGTTGGATCACATATAGAAAGTAATTCTGCAACATTTTGGATTCTTCTGGAAATATCCAGCGACTGAAACCTGGATAGGAAGAAAGGCTGTGGTAATGTTCCTTGTGGGTGTCTCAATGATTGGCATAGAATACACCAAGGATAAATCAGTTCAAACAAGAGAAGTCAAAGAAAGAGAAAATGAAAGGTAGAGAATTTGAAAGGGAAGAGATAATCAATTAGATATACAACTGTGTAAATGATAAATAAGCAGGCATGTATGTAGACCTTTAGCCAAGTGAATGTCTTCTTGAAAACTAGACTCTCCTCTTCCATTTATTAACCAGATTCTTTCCATTCACAGTAAGGCTTGCTAATGAGACTATTCTCTTAAATGTCAAGGTACCAATGTCTTTCACCCAATTAATCTTCCAAAGCAGTTAACTCTGCTACTGATTTTTTTTCAAAGGCCAAGGGCCATGGACCAAACAGAGTAATTATCTTGAACTTTTCAATGTCCATTTCCCCTTTGTTGTCTCCACATTTTGGAGGTCTCTACAGCTTCCTTGAACTTGGCTATGGGGAATCTTCTTGAGGAAATGGATTTATTGAGGGCTCCTGGGGGATGTGTCAACTATGATTCATTGGCAAGCCCAAAGGCAGATGGGCCTGTGACAAGGAGATTGTCATATCTCAAGACTCTCTCACTTTTAAAGGCTTTGTTGAAGAAAGATAGGAAGGAAGCCTCAATCCAGGTCCCCAGATCTTATGACAGAATGAATTAAATGAGCCTATGGAGCCCAAGAAGGTCAGAGGAGGTCACCAGCTGTCTCATAAGCAGGAAGGGACAAGGTTAATGGTAGGTTTCTATCTCTCCAACTTAACTGTAAAACTCTAAGTATAAAAATAATTCTCTGAGCTTTGTAGTAGATATCCCTGTGGCAAAAGTGTACACAAATATAGCAATACACAAATATGGTAGATAAATTGATGAGATTAAAAACTAAATTCTAACAAAATATAATTTGCACATTATACAGTTCACATATCATGTAACTCACCTATGCAAGTGTCTAATCTGATGAGTTTCATGTACCTCACAGAACTGCTTTCACCATCAAAGACCTCAGCTAGGGAAGGGTGAGTCCTTATCCAGATGGCTCCACACTCCTCAAAACATGTCTAAACATTCCTGAGGAAACTCCCTTTGAAGCTTCTGGAAGATTCTTTTGTGTTCTCCCTTTGGAGTTGCATCTTTACCTTTGAGGATAGAGCCAGCTTTTTCAGAACAGACAAATGCCATTTAAAACAAATTCTTTTGAATAAACGCTATACTTATCCTGTGTAATAATGTTTGGGCCAAATCTAAAGGGAAATGTGAAGTGTTCATTTATTTTCTTGTTGATTATATTACAGCCAAACTCTTCTCTAAATTCTTGGTTGGATGGAAACTTCAACAGAAGCAGACTTGCTATATTTGTGTACAGAATATCGTGGGTCATAAATTTGGAGAGGGAATCCTAAACTAGGAGCCAGATTCTGCTGAAGACAAACTGAGGCATGGAAAGAAGGGATTATATTGCACAAAATGACGAAGTGTAGAAACTAGAACACAACTGAAGTTTTCTGGCTTTGATAACAGTATCCAATTTGCCACCAGGTGGTATTCGAACAGCATTTCCAAAGACTTCTGAACTTCCACTTCCTGAGTACAGATTAGTTTCAGAATGTGGAAAATGCTGGTTGCTGCTGTCTTTATTTTTTACTTGGGGATTTTGGTTCAAATTAGAGTTCAAATTCAAGACCATGAGCATGCTAGACAAGTACTTTATCATCAAGCCACATCCCACCTGTACTGTTTTTAAAGATTGAAGTTTATTTTTCTGTTAGGTGGGGTTTAAGAAGTCAGGTATTTGGGACCAGAGTCCTCATAACTTCTTTTACTGTTTCACATGGAACTTCAATTCCCAACTTCGTTTTGCATCCAAGATGGCTATTCCAGTCAACACAATGAGGATAAGTGGAAAAAAAGAGGATCCTATGGCTAAGGTCATTTTTAGGAAACTGTTAATCAGTACTTCTGCTCACATCCTATTGGGCACAGCTAGTTTCAGTAGAGGTGAGAGAATGCACTGTTTATCATAGGCATCTATCTACATTTCCCACCTGGGATATGAGGCTGATAGACCCCAAGGAAGGAGTGAGCAAATACTGGCAGCAATACCTGCAAATCTTAAATTCTATAGGCTGTTTTAAGTTTCACCTCTCTTGTTTAATTTCTGAGTAGAATGTGCCAGGGTTAGAGGAAAAGGAATTAAAATTTTTTCAAAATTCTTTGGATACTCTTTTTTGACCATGCCTCTGGAAATGACACAAGAATAACACATTCTAATCTTGCCCTTGGGTTGACTCACTTTGGGGATAAGGCAGAGTGGTATGAAATTGAAAATTTTCAGCACTGGACTTAAAAAAGTATTCAATTTTCACTTGTTATTTCTTTAATTCATCCATTCATTAATTGTCATTTATTAAGGCCTCCTTATGTTCCAGGCACGAATCCAGCTTGAAATCCTAATAAAACTGCCCCATTTCAATCCAGGCTTATTAGCTCTGCAAGCTCCAAGCTTTAATATTGATTGGGTGTTTCAATTTGCTTTCTATGGCTGTGATAAAAATATTCTGATCAAAATCAACTTGGGGAAGAAAGGGTTTATTTGGCTTCCAAGTCCAGATCACAGTTCATCATTGAGGGAAGTCGGAGCAGGAACTCAGGGCAGGAAGCTTGAGGCAGAAGCTGAAGCAGAGACTGTGGAAGAATGCTGCTTTCTGGCTTGCTCCTCTGGACTGTGCTCAACCTGCTTTCGTATTCAACCTATGACCACTGCACAGGGGTGGTAGCACCCGCATTGGGCTGGGCTTTCCCACGTAACTCAAGAATCAAGAAAGTGCTTCAACACATCCCCACAAACTGATCCCACAGAGGAAATTCTTCAGCCGAGGTTCCCTCTTCCCAGGCATGTCAAGTTGATGACAGAAGCTATCCAGCACCCTAAGTCACATAGCTACCTAAGGGAAAGATCCATCATCTCAGCCATGTAAGTATTTATTTTTAAAAATATTTTTTAAATTTTATTTATTTGTGTATGAACGTACTGTCTGCATGTAAACCTGTGCACCCATGTCATGCAATGCCGCAGAGGTCAGAAGAGGGTGTCGGAGGATTCCTCTGGAACTGGAGTTAAAGACGGTTCTCAGCCACCATGTGGGTGCTGGGGATTTAACCCGGATCAGCACCCATGTAAGTATTTCTTAAGAGGGGATGATTTTGTTTCCTTAGATGCTGCCAGACTCAATGCTATCTTCCTTAAGGTGAACCTTACTGCAGGGAAAAGAATTTCAAAGCTCTATGTACACAACCTGAGTCCTGGCTCATAGCACACTCATATTCAAAACTAGTCCATTGTTTTAACTCTTTAAGAACATGCCAAGCACTTCACCATGCAGAGTAATGTTGTACTTCTCAGTGGCTCTAGAAATTATGACTGTTCTATTGTAGGAACTTGAGAAGGCTTGAATACCATGGATTCTCTCAAGTCATCTCAGATAAACAACATCTGTGGAGCTTCACTGTGCTCCTCCTTTTTAACGTCACAACTGCAAGACCAAATTATCTGCCTCATTTTTCCCTCAAATCAACTCCCCAGTCTTATACACATTCTAAAACTGATACTACCTTTAGAGAAGATACTATGGCATCCAATTTATAAAGGGAATAACAAAGGTTCAGAGGGATGACACAACCTTCTCCAGGCTACATGGTGTGCAAGTGACAAAACCAGGATATAAGCCTGCTGCCACAGCTCTGTTTCAGTTTTCTGCAGAAAGATAGTCTGCAAGAACACATGAGATCCAAACAAGCATGTGAATACTTGTACTATACTATGGAGCATCCCATAAAAGAGCTCTGACCTTGTCTGTATGGAGAGGATCCAGATTTCTAACATGTGTAGTGTTTCTGGAACTGGGGCTATTGACAACTCATCACTTCAGAGCAGTCATGCTTCAAGTCCAGTACCCATTAATAATACTTGAAGAAATGATGTAGAAGCCTCTCCATAGTTACACACTAAATCAGTGTCAGAAGGCAGCCAATGGGTCAGGTCTATACCTTCTCATCTCCTTATATCTCACACCATGGAGAAGGAGTAATGGCGGGGGTGGACTCATGAGACACGTGTGCAACCATGGAGTATAAGGATACTCTCTTCACTCTATTTAAGCATTAATGTTTGAGAGCTCTCTAAAGGTTAAATTAGGACCAACTTTAAATGACAGGAGAAAGGACAGCACTTCAACCATTTCTCACTTCCTTTGGGATAGATGTCAATAAGGCCACTCACACCATCCCCACTGGAAGTGGCTCACCCTTAGTTGTTATCAGTTATACCATATGTAACCTATCCGGTAACCATTTAATAAGGATTAACTGATAATCAGATGAATGAAGACTGGTGACGTCAGAATGGTACTGGTCAGAAGACTCAAAAACACCCTTTGTGCTAACATCACATGACATTAAAGGATACCTAGCTTAGAACTGTGGCTCCTTCATAGGATATGCTCACTCGAGGATTTGAGATACAAGTTGAACACAGCTTCAGCTATAAGAAATCAGTGCTCACTATAAGCTGTGTGGCAGCAACGGCTCTGTCTCATGCTCACCAGTATACCTTCAACATTTAGTGTATGATGGACATAATAATTCACCAATAAATATATGTGGAATGCACTAAGGTTTCTAAAAATCACCCAGAATATAAAGGACAGGGAAGCCTGGGATAGCAGTGGTTGAAAGCTACTGTCACAATAAGGAGAACTGGAAAGAGCCTTACTACTCAGAGCAAGAGACCTCTTGGGCAATGCGGGAAGCCTGGCAGGAACTGAAGCAGAGACCATGGAGGAGCACTGCTTATTGCCTTGCTCCTCTGGCCCGGGCTTAACTTGCTTTCTTAGCCAACCTAGGACCACCTGCCCAGGGGTGGTACTTCCAGCCTTGGGCTGGGCCCTCCTACATCATGGTTTAAGTCTTACAACTGTCACATCTCTTGAGAAGAATGATTTTCTTCCTGGAAGGTATAGAAAGGCTAATGAGTACATGTGAAGAAATACTGCAGAAGTCTAGAGTTCAAGAAGTGAAAGTTCCAATCAAGCTCAAGGCACAGAGAGGAAGAAGTCATTCCCACAGGTCAGGGGCAATTATTTATTTAAAAGATTTGTCACAGAGCAGGGGAATGACTCAGCTGGGAAGCTGCTTGCTGTCTAAGTGTGAAGACCAGAGTTCGAATCCCCATGTCCACATTAAAAAGCCACACACAGTGGCATGTGTCTCTGTGTATACAATACCAGCTCTGTAGTTGTTGGAGACAAATAGATCACCTCTACAGCTCCCTGGCCTGCCTGTCTAGCCAAATTATTGATGTCCAGATTCAGTGAGACATTCTGTCTCAAAAAAGTAAGGTGAAGATAAAATTGAGGAAGAACCCTGCTGTCAACCTGCCTTCTAACCTGCTCACACATATATGCATGTGTACCCACGTGTACACATTCACACCAGCACATGCGCAGACATACACACATTAATTAGTATTATTTCATCATGTCAAGCACCATATTAGTCTTTTGAATTTTTTCCTCAGAGAAACTAAGAAGACAAAAGTTTTTAGAGTTCAGGAAACCCTGGACAAAAAGAAACCACATACCCTTAGTCACCCACAAGAATAAGTCACTTAAAAGAGAAGATTTGAGATTACTTAGTAGGCTTGTTCTACTAAATTCTTAAAAATACAAGAATAATAGAGGAACTGCAGAGACCGACTCTAGAGGAGGTTCAAATTATTCCACCCTAAGAGAAAAGGTATGTTAGAGCCAGTGTCTGAAGTTGAAACGAAACTCCAAGAAAATCCTGCAGTTCACTATTGGAAATATATATCACAGTACATAGAGAAGAAAGCAGAAATTCTTAGAACTGGCCTAGGGCTGCATAACTGTAAGAGGTGATGTGCAAGCTGGACATGGTGGTACACCTCTTTGACGCTATCACTTGGAAGGAAGGGGCAGGTGGGTCTTTGTCAGATCAAGGTCAGCTTGTTCTACATGGCCAGTTCTAGAACAGCTGGGGACTACAGAAAGAGCCTGTCTGAGAGAAAAGAACAAACAGAAAACAAGGGATTAGGGCTGGGGAGTTGGCTCAGCTTTTAAAAGCACTGGCTGCTCTTTCAGAAGATTCATAGCTTACAATCACCTGGAACTCCAGTTTCAGGGGGATTCAACACCCTCTTCTGGCTTCTATGGGCATTGAAAACACATGGTGCACTTATATACATGCAGGCGAAATACTCATACACTTAACAGAAAAATAAAATAAAATCAATAAAATATATTTAAAGAAATGTCAAGTCCACCCACCTCTTTGCTGGCAGGGATTCTGGACTCACTAAATATCATCTATGCACTGAGTGTCAGTTACAGCCAGGGACCTTGGATTTTTTCAGAATGTTCTGGAAGAAAAGCTTATGTCAGAAAGAGTAGAAGGGAATAAATTCCAATTGATAACTAATGGGTAAAGATGGGATAATCTGCATCTCCTCACCACATCTCTTTCCTTGTTTGTGCTCCTTATAAACTTTTAATTGACTGAAATGAAGATCGACTTTCCTAAGGAAGTTTCTCATACCTGGGGTATGAGAAACAGGATCTCATAAGAACAGGAGCTCAAACATCCTAATTTAATGGAAGTGTGTGGACCCCATTATGAAGAAGAGTAGTTTTAAGACTGGGACGCATTCAAGAGATGACAGGTCCCAGTGCTAGATGAAGCTGCTCTGTGGAGCTGGGCACAGGGCAGGGCAGGAAGGAAAGGAAGCCATGAGGCCATAGTGCTGAGGACTACCAGCAAGTTGAACTAAGCCCTGCACATCTTGCAAAGGACAACACCAGTCACAGAGTACTGAAGAAGTCCTGAACCTGGCAGCTGGCTGTGCACGTGCTTCTACACACGTGTCTGGGAGATACTCTGGAACTGGGATTGGAGCCAGGTACATGTGCTGTTTCAACCAGATGCAGAAGAAAGGATCAGAAGGATTTACTAGTCGTCTTCAAATAATCAATGTGCTTTTAATGTGTGCATAGTTCATCTGTTTATTTTACTTATATACATGTTTGCTTTTCAGTCTTTCTTCCAAAAAGGTTTTGAAGTCACTAAAAAGCATCCAGAATTGACTCTGACTGGCTTCAGAAATTAGAACGAAGACAAAGAGTAAATACTGCTAGGAACTCTCCTAACCATCTAAGCTGCAGAGGTGACTTGAGTGCCAAGTGCTGTCTCCCAGTCCTGGAAGCTTACAAGTTTGTAAGGGACAAATTGATGTGTGTGCACACAGGTACGCACACCTGAGTTGATGTGTGTGCACGCAGGTACACACACCTGAATTGATGTGTGTGCATGCAGGTACACACACCTGAGCTGATATGTGTGCACGCAGGTACACGCACCTGAGCTGGTGTGTGTGCACGCAGGTACACGCACCTGAGCTGGTGTGTGTGCACGCAGGTACACGCACCTGAGCTGGTGTGTGTGCACGCAGGTACACGCACTTAAGCTGGTGTGTGTGCACGCAGGTACACGTACCTGAGCTGGTGTGTGTGCACGCAGGTACACGCACTTAAGCTGGTGTGTGTGCACGCAGGTACACGTACCTGAGCTGGTGTGTGTGCATGCAGGTACACGTGCCTGAGCTTGTGTGTGTGCACGCAGGTACACACACCTGAGCTGATGTGTGTGCACGCAGGTACACACATCTGAGCTGATGTGTGTGCACGCAGGTACACACACCTTAGCTGATGCAAGTGCATGCAGGTACACACCTGAGTTGACCTGGCAGCCCGCTGACTGCCTTCTGCTGCACCTTCTGTACATATTTGCTTAAGTTTGATTATTTTCTTAGATGTAAGTGGTTTCTTTTCCTTTTACTTCCTTCACAATGAACACAGTGTAGTTCCACTAAACTGGTCTATGGCTCTAGTGCTTAAGGTTCCCAACCTTCAAAGATAATTAAACTCTCAGGAGGCAAAGCTGTTCATATCTATCTTTCTGCAGCCTCCTGCAGTGATCACGAAGGAACACGATGTGGTCTAGTTACTTTCAGAAGAAGATTTTAAGCGAGCCGAACTAGGCACCAAATGATCTACAGGACGTTCCTGCCAATGTTCCACGGCCACTGGACAATACTGTTCTGTGCACACTGGCCTCCTTTGATTTTGCCCTGTTCCCTGGTGGCTTTATGCAAACCATCCTGACCTCAACATCTGTAGGTCCTGAAGGAAGGAAGATACTCTAAGAGGCTATTGACAGGACCAACAGAGACCTCTCATGCTCTACTAAGGGAGCTGCATTCACAGACGAGAAACAGGAGCGGCGCAGCTCCCTTCTTTCTGTCCAGTCTAGAAAAACTGACCCATTTGAGATTACAACCTCAAGACCCTTTTTCTGACCCCAAATATTGAGTTTGATATTTCTCTCAAAGTCTGAATTGCAAATGCAGAACACTGATGGAAGCTCCTTGAAGGTGTTTTCCTTGGTCTCCCTCCATAAATAATCCTTTCTTTCTGCTAAGCTTCATCTGTCCACATTTTGTGTTTCCACCTGGTTCATGTTTGTCTGCCATTAGAGGCAGAGTAGCAGAATGCTCAGATCATGCACCTCAAAGCGGTGCGTTCAGATATCGGCTCTGACACACACTGACTCCATGACCCAGCAATTCACACTTTGCCACAGTATAAGGGTCTGCCCCACGATACATGTGGAACTTTCAAGAAAACTTACTATCTGTGGTGATAATGCTTCCTTGAGTGGGCTGTGAAGTCTGACCTGGCTGAACTCAGATTCAAAATATTGCATTGCTCTATAGTCAGCCCCCTTAACCTCAGCCTTCCTTGGTTGTAAGATGGGAATAACCACAATCTATGTCAAAGAGTTTGTTGTGGAAGGAATGCAGAAAAAGTGCATGCCTCGTTCACATCACCCACAAAAACCTGTGCACTGAGCTCTGAGAGCTTTCAAAGTAGGAGCAATTCAGCTCCGTACTGTCAGCACCTAGTATGAGGCTGGCATCTAGCAGGCACTATGGGATTTATAGATCCTGACTATGTTGCTTGTAACTCTTTTCAGTCTACCCTACACACACACACACACACACACACACACACACACACACACACACACAGTCCCTTCCTTACCCCTTACATATACATACACAACTTCTATAACCTTTTAACCTTTTTCCACCAGTCACATCACATTTTTTATTATATATATATATATATATTTGTACAAGATTATGTTACTAATCAAATCTAGACCTGTGTCCCCCACCCTATCCCCCCACCCTACCAGAGCTCATGTATTCTGCCAAACATGCTTTTCATCTCTTTCTCAGTCTTTCTTAAAATTCTCCATGTGGAAGTTGACTGTTTTGAGTTCACCATTTCAGTCACTTCTTTGATGCAGTCCTTTCTGTTGTCGTTGTTGTTGTTTCCAATATGCATCGCTCCCAACTACTTGGACAAAAGCTCAAGGGGCCACATCACATTTTCAACACATATCACACACAATGTATCAGACCCACACATCACACTTATAAACACAACATACATATGCCACAAAACAAAGAACCACATATATCACACACACTCATACACACATATGCACAAACATTATTCAATACATACACCACAAATACTAGACATTCATACACAGCACACACATGACAATGTACTCATCACACACATGCACATGTACACACACATGTGCACACATGCACAGGCACAGGCACACCCACACTGACCTTTCTCTCAGCTGCCTGGCTGAATGGAGCAGAGCCCTATGGGTTGCAGTGATGCAATGATTTAGGGCCTGTTGCTACAGGCAGGAGGTCTTCCATCAGCTGTAACCACCTCCCTGGAAAGGCATGTGGGATGAGTTCCAAATTCATATTTTGGCCTGAGGAAGAGGGTGTGGAGTTATGAGATTTTTCCTTTTTAAATTGTTAAATAACATGTGCGCAAGCCAAGAAACCATTTCTCCAAGCTGAGGTATAGGTGAGGCTGTTTATACTTTCTGAAATTCTGCAAAGCTCTCATGAATTCTCTGTGTGTCATAGT
Organism: Rhizomys pruinosus; assembly: GCA_009823505.1. Lineage (NCBI taxonomy): Eukaryota > Metazoa > Chordata > Mammalia > Rodentia > Spalacidae > Rhizomys > Rhizomys pruinosus. The sequence goes on from VZQC01012976.1 coordinate 2,162,549, forward strand.
TTTCAGGCATTTCCTCCTGAGCAAGAAGGCATGAACAGAAGATGGCAGTCTGTCAGTGGCTCAGAGAGTCCTGTCGTGAGCTGTGCTCTAGAGACTCTTTCTTGTCTCATGTTGAAAAAGAATATTAAGAACCTCCCCCACCCCAGCATCACCCAGACCTTTGTGTATTCATAGATAACAGCAGGCATTGACCCTTAGAGGTTACTGTTCTGAGGTAGGTCCAAGTAATCTGCTTTGGATAAACAACCTAAATGGTTCTGATGCAGATGGGGGCATAGATGATAATCTGGGAAACACCAGGATTGCTTATTTCCCAGATGGGAAAACTGAATCACAATCATAAAATAACCATCTGGGACAGTGAGTTAGCAGGAAGGTTGGGACCAGACACCAGGTCTTCTTGCATCAATTCCTGTCCTTTTGAAGTATTTTAGTGAAACCTATTGATTTCCTTTAGTTTTCTTAGGGCTGGAGACAAGGCTCAGTGGTTCAGAGCACCAGTTGATCTTGCAGAGGCCCCAGGTTTGATTCCCAGCACCCACATGGCAGCTAACAACCATCTTAACTCCAGTTACAGGGGAATAGGACACCTTCCTATGATTCTATGGGCATTGCATGACATGGGTGCACTTACACACATGCAGGCAATACACTCATACACATAAAATAAAAATAATATGTAAAATATTTTTAAAGTACTTTAGATATAGACAGTTCTTGGCAGAAGAAAAGCAACAAGTACATGCTTCTGGGGTCTCAGTATCTCTAGGAGACTTGGTTTCCCCAAGAGAAGTCTTTTCCTAGATGCCAAGCATACTTCTATCAATGATTCTCAGCCAAGTGGGAAATATTTCCACTGCAGAGATATTAAGGAGGAGGAAGTTGGTGTCACACTCCCCTGTACCTCGCTGCTCAGAAACCAAACCCCTCTGTGCTGGATAGCTTTAGTGTCAACTTGACACACCTGGGTTGAGGGAGCCTCAACTGGGGAATTGACTCCATTGGATTGGCCTGTGGCCACATCTGTGGAGTATTGTCTTGATGGTCGAGCAGTGTGGAAGGGCCCAGCCCACAATGAGTGGTGCCACCTGGGCAGGTAGTTATGTATGGTAAAAGAAGGCAGGCTGGGCATGAGCCAGAGCGAGCAAGCCAGTGGACAGCGTTCCTCCATGGCCTGTGCTTCAGCTCCTGCCTCCAGGTTCCTGCCCTGAGTTCCTGCCTTGTGCTCCCTGAGTGATGAACTGTGAACCAGGAGATGTAAGCTGAATAAACCCTTTCCTCCCCAAGTTGGTGTCTGTCAGAGTGTTTTGTCACAGCAATGGAAGACAAACTAGGACACCCTCCAAAGGAAGCCACTCCGGTTCTTCACGGTCATCCTGGTCAGCCCTCAGAAAACTGAGACCAGAGTCTGGACTGTTATCTGCTTTGTAAATAAAGTTTTATGGGGAAACAGCCCTGCACATTTATTTATGCATTTTCTTAGACTGCTTCTGTGCAAAACAGCAAAGTTGTAACACAGACCATATGGCCGGAAAATCCTGAAATATTTGCCATCTGTTCTTTTACAGAAAATTTTTGTCAGTCTTTGGCTTAGACTGTCATCCAGGGCACTCTAAGTGGGCTTGGAACATATATTGGAAATGAAGCTGGGCAGACAAGGGCAACTGCCAAACAGCATTGTGCTTCTTTGGCCCAGTATTGATAAGATTACAGAAATATGAAGACTATCTTCCTGGACTGTCTTGGTGATTTCAGAGACTTATTTAATAGGTGGATGGAGCTTGCATTGTATGTAAGGATTCTTTACTTGAAGAATTCTGTGGAAGAAGATATTGTACAAAGCACATCTTGAATCAGGCCTTCATTAAGCACCAGGCATCTCTGGCACCCAGTGTCCTTCCTCATTATCACCTACTATTCAATTCAGTTAGCTTTGAACCAAAATTAGACATACACTTTTCCTCTTAGGGTTTAGCTCCTTGATGAAAACAGGGGTAGAAAGGCTGGGCCCAGAGCTGAGAGATATGCCCAGACCCAGAATCCATTGTTGTTGCCTAGCAACAGTGTGAGAGGAAGGCAGCTAGATTCTGAAGGCCTAAGGACTTGGCACAAAATGACTTGTGAGCCATTATTGAGAAATGATTCCCGAGTTAAATTCTTCATTGCACCTCCCAATTTCACGCACACTTGTATATTCACATACCCTTTGGCCATTCAAGTAATTTGTGCTACAGGGAGGAATTTGGTGTAGAAACTCTTCACCAAAGAGTTTTACTGGGAGACAAGAACATTGAATGACAAGAGGCTGTCATCATGATATGTGTTGCTAGAGGAGACATAATTTCCAATCTTTTACAGGAAGAGTAGCCTGATATTAAGCCTGTAGGTTTTGGAAGTTAAGCACTCAGGCTTGATGAATACTACTGTCTACGTTCGAGGGTTGTTACATGGATTAAATATGAAGACTTATTCATAGTTTAACTACAGTGCTTGGTACTCCATGAAGACTATTTATTGCTGGTGGTAATGATGATGGTATTCTTTTCAGAAAGCATTAAAATGGGTATGTCTTTCCATTTATCTTCTTACAAGGCATGCCGAGCCAAAAAACAATTGAGAAAGTGGTAAGTCGGTTGCAATATGTCCCTACTTAATGACTCCTGACTATTTACATCCTTTACTTTTGAAGTCCCAGCCCTGTTCCTCTAGCTTTGGACACAGAAGTTTTTTTTCCCTCTTTTTGTTGCTTTAATCTTTAAAACACTAGCAAACACACCAAAAGGAAAGCTTTGGAAATCTCTGTATGTCTCTGCTTTTCCTCTTGCATGGCTGGACTGGGTTGGAAGTAGAACTCCAGGAGACCAATCTTGGATGAGCACGATGAAGACAAAGCAGAGACCAAGCTGAATGGCTATAGTGAGCATCAAGCTAGACCAGTCCTCCTTCCCACACATGAGATCAAAGCCAACCATTGTCAACCCCAAATCCGCAGACTTGTATATATCTCAACTGACTGAAAATGTATACGTGAGCCTGGTCTTGATCAAACAAGCCCAGTCAAGATCAGTAGAATTTTCAAGATAGTCTATACAGTCAACAAGTCTGACACATGGCTAGTAGTAGAGCCTCAAAGCTATGGAATGATTTGTGGGACAAATTTAACTGATAAAGAGCACATACCAGATATTGAAGACCAGTAAATGGTCACTCCATGATGAGAATATGCTTGCCATGTTCTGTGTCATCATGTATTTTCCTTCACTGTACCAACTTTAGTTCTGAAGTTCACAATGGAATATCACAGTCTTATTAGTGGATTCCTCCTTATTCCAATTATCAGGCCAGTCCCTATAACTAAATAATCTATAAACAAAGAAATTGCTAATAAGTTAAATTAATGAATTGTTATGAGACAGATCCTCCTGCTTATAGAAAGGAAATTCACTGGAAAGGGGATACTGATTCAGGCTAAATATAAAACAAATAAATTTCTAAATGTTCATACAGAAAAAACAATTTTTAGTTTTCTGTAGACATCACCAGTTTTCCAAGAGACTGTATCAGTTAACTTGTTGGTGACAAACAAGTCTGAATGGGACACTATTCTGGAAGAGACAGTCTTGGTTTACAAGGTTGGAAAGAAAACCATCAAGGGAAGACTAAGTTGAGAGAGATGTTAACACCAGCATTGATGTTATACTTTCTGGGATTCAGCCCTGAGAGAGAGGATCAATCAGTTCTGTGCCACCCTAAAAAAATTCACATGTTCCAGTTGCTGAAATAGCTCAGTTGGGAGAGTGTTAGACTGAAGAATTTGCATGTTCCAGGCAAGCACAAAGCCAGCCCCTGAAAGCTGAGAGATAGCTGCAAGAGACAGCTGACACTGGTTGCCGCAGCTGACCTGAAGCAAACTTTTACATGAAGCAGTAGACAAACATGTGGAGTCACAGCTAATCACAGGGAGCATGCAGTACATGCCACCACAGAATGAAAAGAGAGATGATGGGGTATGGTCCCTACAGTCTAGGAATTTGTAGACTAGAGAGGCAAAAATCAAGAAAGAAGCTAACACTAACCATATTGTAAAGCATAGGAAAGGAGACAGGAGGTATTGCTTTTCCTCTCTGTCAAGTTCTATTTCAGACAAGGTCAGGAGATGAGAAAGAGATGCATCTTGAGCAATACATGGTCTGTCTGTACTGATAATGAGATTAGAGGATGTGACACTAGATATGTCACCACAAGGTCTAACTACATTTCAGCCCAGGATTGAATGTGTTCACAAAGCTTCCCCAAAGAGACAAACTCTTCTCCATGAAGAGTCAATGAAAACTCACACTTTCTATAGTCAACGAAGGATAGAAGAACAAGGAGAAAACCAGAAAATAAAAAAGGGCAAGGTAAACTTGGCCAGCTTCTTCTCCCAAATCCATGAGTTAGATACATCACTCTTCCATGCACAAGAACAAGTAAGTGGGACATAGAGAGATAACACAGGTGTTCTCACTGAGTGGTGTTATCTTATGGAAAGAGAAAGCCCCAGAAAGGAGAAGATTTTCTTCTAAAATATTGTTGTAGCATAGAGGAAGTCCTTACTTAACCTAGATTTGGGATCAAAGATTTCCTTGAGTAAGTCCCACATACTTACAGCTCTTACACAGTGAAGAAGTAGTATCTTGTTGGGTTTCAGAAAAGAAAGTCATCAAGTGCTCATGAATAGCTACTATGCAGAATGAGTCTAGAGTGGAAGATTTGTTTTGATAATTAGAAAGGCTTGGCAAGCTCATTCAAGACTGAGAAAATAATAAATTAGGTGCCTTACGGTGACAAGTCCAGCAAGTTTTGGGGCCAGTTATGGGAACATCTGACATGCCAGAATACCAAGATGGAAGTGACCGTGTCCTACCTGACCCAGCCATACCACTCCTAGGCATGTACCCTCAAGACTCACCCCACCACAGAGATACATGCACGGCCATGTTTATTTCAGCTCTCTTCACAATAGCAAGGAGCTGGAACCAACCCAAATGCCCTTCAACTGATGAGTCGATAGAGAAAATGTGGTACATCTACACAAAGAAGTTTTATGCAGCAGTAAAGAAAGACGACATCATGAGCTTTGCAGGAAAATGGCTGGAGCTAGAGGACATCGTGCTGAGTGAAGTAACACAGTCCCAGAAAAACAAACGATGAATGGTATCCCTCATCTGTGGATGCTAGTGCCAATTACCTAGTTGAAAGTATTTCCTGTGCACGGTCCCTGGAGCATTTGTCTAAAGCAGTTGGGAGTGATGCATATTGGAAACAACAACAACAACAACAACAACAACAACAGAAAGGACTGCATCAAAGAACTGACTGAAACAGTGAACTTCTGCTCAAAACAGTCAACTTCCACATGGAGAATATTGAGAAAGACTGAGAAAGAGATGAAAATCATGTTTGGCAGAATGCGTGAGCTATGGTGGGGTCGGGGGATGGGGGGGACACAGGTCTAGATTTGATTAAAAAATATAAATAAATAAATTAAAAAAAAAAGAAAAAAAAAGGAAATGATCATGTCCTATAAGCTGTGCCATCCCAACCTGATCTCACTGCAGGAAAATGAGAAGCCATGAGGTCCTGGTCTATATAGGGAGATGGAGAGATGAAGAGAGAAGACCTTATAGAGATGAAGGATATACAACACACAGCACTCCAAACAGTGAGGATGATGAATGAAGACCTCCCAAATGCTAGATGTTTGAGAAAAGAGTGATTTGAACAGAAATTTAAAAGTAAATGTGGTTGCGATTATTCGTCTGGTAGAGGAACCAGCATTTCTGTAAGGGAAACATGCAACAGACAGAAGGAGAGGCAGGATGAAAATGAACTTTTGAGTCTAGATTTCAGAGATTATGCCTGTGCTTTGAGAGAGGATGAAATCTCTCTCTCTCTCTCTCTCTCTCTCTCTCTCTCTCTCTCACACACACACACACACAGAGTGTTGAAAGAAGAAACTGCCTAAGGAAATGATATCTTGGAGGAAAGACTATCTGCTCTTTTGTAGGAATAAGGAAATCCTTGTCAAAGAAAAAATGTCGAAAATACAGTTTAGCTGGAAAATTTCTAAAATGTAGTGTGCCCAAGATGGTGGATATTTCAGTGTAAGTATTACTATATTGGGCTGATGCATCCTCAAGTTTATGTCTGACTTTATTGATTTTTGTCTTTCTTTTTAATCTGCAAAATGGTAAGGGATATTGCTTTTCTAATATTTGTGGACCAATAATCTGGCTATTTAAGGATAAAAGGAATTACATTTATAGATAGATTCTCCAGGTGCCAACACAGTAGGTCTGATAAATCAGTGTTAGAGCTAGGGAGTGTAACAGACTCAGCATTTATAGGAGTTAATTATCCACAGATGTGTGTGCTCATGCCACTGAGCAGGCATGTCAGAGGAAATGCTGACCACCCAAAGCCCAACATCAGAACTGAAGCTGTCTTCCATGTGGACATGAGTTCTGTTGCTCATGGTCACACATGCTTAGAGGACAGCGGGTACAGGAGGGGGCTGAAAAGAACAGTGATTCAAATGGCCTTAAACTTCAATTAGTGATTTCTCATTTAAGGGAACTCACTTGTCTGACAGTTAGTATAGAATAACTATAGTATTTTCCCTTAAATATTCAACAAATTAAAGTGAGGGAGAGCAAAATAATAGTAAAGAACTGGAGGAATCAAGCATCCTTTGTACCTCAAAGTTTAACTTCTTCGGCCACACGACTTAAGCACTCTGGTCTGCCATAATTCACTTACTATTTTCCTCGCCTGGGACAACCTCCTGACCTGAGTGGCAGGCCTGTTGAAGGTTGGTACACTTTGTGTTGCTTATCAACTCACTCTGTGTGTGGTGAATAATAGGCATTTGATAAATAATTTGAAAAGGGATGTTTCCTTCTATCATTTAACACATTGGAATTCTACTAGCAAGTGTGAGACGATAGTTGGTCTGTAGTGGTCTCCTTACCTTCTTTTCAATTTCCATCTCTCAGAGTCTGTCTCCATCTTCCTACAACTGGCCTGAAATGAGAACCAAGGACTAGAATCTTATTTAAGATAACATAAGGGGCGCCTTTGAGCAGGATACCCAGAAGCCACCTGGGCGAGTAGCTTGGGTTGCTGGGGCCTTGAGGGCGGGACCCGGGCGCTGGGCCAGAGGGTCCGGAGAGTCCGGCGGCCAGGGCGGCTGCGCCTTTGAGCAGGATACCCTGCCGGGGCGCGGGCTAGATCAGGCATAACCCCCCCACGCCAGTTGGAGACTTCAGACAGAAGAGAAGAGTGCGTTGGCTTCCAATACCTAATATGGCAACAAAATTGAAAAGCAGACCAGTCCATACTCCATAAACAAGGGGGAGGAAGGGGGAAAGGGGGGGGAAAAAAGCATTTGAAGGAGGAAAGTAAAACCAGCCCCTAACTTAGTGAAAACGTATTTGTGATCTGAGTCACAAAAGGGAAGCCCACATGCCAGGGACAAAACGACGAGATTGACAACATTGGAAAGACACAGGATAATCCAGCACCAAGCTATACCAAACCTATAAGTAGAACACTACAATGGGAACCCTTTGGAGGAGAACCAAGGAACGGATCTTAGAGGAATAATTGCAGACCTAATGCAGATAAATTAAAGAACATAAAGAGGAATACAGACTAAAGAAGAGAAAGAATGAAAAACTCAAAAAGGACCTTAGAGGGAGCAATGACAAACATCATAAAGAACTAAGGAACAGATTGATGACAAACTCCAGGAAAAACTAGAGGGAGAAAACAATAAAGAATAATAGAGACATAAAGAGAGAGAATGAAAAACGCAAAAAAGACCTAGAGGGATACAATGACAAACATCGAAAGAACTAAAGGAACAGACCCACAAACTCCAGAAAGAACTAGAGTTCTAAGAAAGAACAAACTCCGAAAGGAAAGTAAAAGAAAAAAAAAAAAAAAAAAAAGACAAA
>VZQC01012976.1:2177752-2291922 GCA_009823505.1 Rhizomys pruinosus
TTTAAAAAAAAAAAAAAAAAAAAAAAAATGAAAAAAAAAAAAAAAAAAAAAAAAAAAAAAAAAAAAAAAAAAAAAAAGATAACATAAGGATCAGATAAGTACCTAGTGTGTTATTTCTTTATTAACTGCTTCTGATTCTTGGCCCAAAGAAGGCATTCCTGCAGGCTGTGAAACCCACAGCAGCAGTCAAAAGAGATATAGTAAAGTAAGAGGCTCATCTACTTGTATGCTAGTGGATCTGGGTTATGCTACTTGGGAGAATTGACCTGCTTTAATTGTAAGCTTTGCTATGGTAACTATGCAGTAATGCACAGATTTTCAAGGGGGCAAATGCAGCACTTTCTTAATCCCTGTGAAGGGAAAGAAAAGTCTATTCTTGGCGTTTAAATTTCTACCCCAAACGAGCTTTTCATTTTTATCCCTCCCCCCCCCCTTTTTTTTTAAGTCCAATTTCATTGCTTCCTCCTTGTGAATGAAAGATCACACAGGCTTGGGTTTCTGAAGGTTATCTATAGCTTTGCCTAAAATGGTTATAATTAGAGGAGTGAAATAGTGCTAACTGCTAAGCCTGAATAACATTCTAGCGTTATGCAAAATGAAGGCACTTTGGAAGAATAAAGGAATGATGACAATGCAAATCAGAGCCAGTGAAGGTCAGTTTTGCATAAAGCGCCTTGCAGTCTAATTCATGTGAACTTCGCCTGAGGAGAGAAAAGTGACTTATTAAAGCACAATGCTTTTTCAAAGAGCATTGCCGCCAAGGGAGCCCTGGATCTGCTTCTAAGACCCACAGGCAGCCACAGGATTCTGCAAGGAGCTGGGCAGAGGTAGTCTGAAATTACAGAACCTCTGTTCTGGAACAAGATACTCCAACTTCATAGCTACATTCAAGCTTTTTTTTTTTTTTAACTCTTTTATGGCTGAGGAATGGAGGTTGCTATTTACAGTTATATTTTGCCTACCCCATCTGTTCTCTCCTTTCTTCTCAGAGCCATTTGAAGCAGAAGTATATTGAGACCCAGAGGTTAAATGAATTAGTTCCTAAGACATGTACTTCTAAGCACTGTAGTTGACTTGCAGGATCTGTTAGACTCTGCAGTCGAAGGCTGTTCCATGATGTCATACTTCTAGACAGAACTGTTAGCTGTGCTTAATGGAAAATCAAGTCTCAGCATTTAGCAAGAGAGCTTACATATGAGGGGAAGGTTTTGGTTGGTTGTTTGGTTGTTTGGTGAGTTGGTTTGTTTTGTTTTGTTTCTTAAGTTGTTGGGATTTTTCCTTAATTTTTTATTGAACTTTTGCTCATTTCATACTAAGCTCAATTTTATAGTGTTGTAGGTCCCTGACATCGAATGGCTGTCTTCATCCCTCCTGCACTATCAGAACTTGTGCTCTAAGACAGAGGTCCAGGCCAAAGTTTCTCATCATCTTTTCAGGCTTTGTTAGAAAGGGTGATATGTACTTCATTGAGAGGATCAAATGTAACCTTGTACAAGAAGCATGCCATAACTGCTAGATGTACAGGCTCACTCCTTTAAGTTCTGGATCACACCTATAATCCCAGCTCTTAGGAGGCTGAGGCAAGAGGATTCCAGGGAGTTTAAGGCCAACACAGGCTACATAAGGAATTCTAGGTCAGCCTGAGCTACATCTCATCTCAAGAAAAAATAAAAAGGAAGGAAGACAATCCATGCAAATCAGAGCCAGTGAAAGGCAACTATTTCAAAGGGCTGTGTGGTCCATTCCACGTGAAGCTTGCCTGAGGAGAGAGAAAAGAAGCACTGAGTCTTTCACAAAGCTAAAACCAGACACAAAGTCATTCTTCCTGCACTGGGCTTGGGCTTTCACAGGTATTAACTATATTACCCCAGGCAATTTTGGTGTAAAATAGGTTAATTTGACAATATGCTGTAAGAGAGAGATAAAAGACCCATCGTTAGCCATTTAAACTCTTAATGTAATGGCTTGCCTTATAGAGGCTCTGTAGGTGCTAGCTGTGTGGTGTTCTACACTGGCTCTCAGCACCTTGATGGCCCTGCTGACAGACTCATTTCAGTGTTTGCTGACCCAAGTAGCAAATGATTCTTGGCTGAATACCATCATGAACACCTTTTCTCTTGTGAAAAAGAGAACCTAGTTCAGGCAAGTGAGAGTTACATAGTAGTTGCCTCTTAGGTGGTGATGATTTCTTTCCAGAAAGCAGGGGCTGATGTGGCCTTTCTTCTTGCTTTCTTCATTTACTGAACTTGGGAATGGGGAGCTGTGAAACCCATTTTGTAATCATGGATGATAGCAATGAACATGAAAGATGTAAGGCATAAATGTCCCTCGGAGAAATCTATTAACTAGTTCATTACTTAGGATGGCACAGAGTCTACTATTTGGCCAGGCCACTATTAAGACCAGTTTCCTCTGAACAAACCAAAGCATTTCTAACCAACTATACATGGCTAATGCAGTGAGAAATGCTCCCTTTTCCCTCTCTAAGGACTATGACCTTGCCAAACTCCTGATATTATGGTCACGTGCTGCTCACTGTCTTTCACCAGATCCCAAAGATTATATTCCCCAGGCACAAACCTAAGTAGGTTTAGGCATTCATAGGGGTTACACTTTCAAGAAGTAGGCCATGTTCTACCATTGTAGTATAAGCCCTTATATATGAGCACTAATGGGTAAGACTATTAGTAGAAAATATACTTCTGTTAAATCTCAGGGACTGTGAGGTTTTGAATCATAATTAAATTGTATATTTTCATGAAACCATCATGTTAAATCCTGTGTTTGATGCAATATACTGCCCACTTTTCCTGCTCAAACATCAGTTTTTTTCCCTGGATCTAGGGCTAGTGAGGGTAATACATGAGACTATGTATATGTCACTATATTTTTGTAAGATCACCAAAATTTCTGTCCCAATTTCTTTCCTTTCTTGCATCACAGTACTTATATTTCCTGCATTTCTTTATTTTTTATTTATTATTTTATTTTATTTTTTCCTGCATTTCTTTACTATTAATTATCTTTTAAGCATATTAGCTGCTAAAGGAAATGACAAATTGCCTAACTTGATTCAGGCATAAATGGTTAATTCCCTTGCTTTAATGGACAAAGATAAGCAAAAACTGATAAAATTCATGGAAACAAAGACAGTACAGTAAAAAAAAAAACAACAAAAAAAAACTTTTAATGAAATACTATATTGAGTTGAAGAAGAAACACAGTTTCATCCAATACAGCAAAGGAAAGAATTAACTTTTACAAGAAGAGATAAACAGAGGAGCCCTAGGAAATAATTCTTCTCATCCAGCACAGAAAAAATGTAAACCCTTAATATTAGGAGATGAAGAAAACAATGAAATAATCCCATCAAACAGAACAACAAACAAACCACAGGAAATAGAAAATCACTCTCAATACAGCTGAATGCCTGATAGGTACATATTAGCTGACTGGATTGGAAGACAAGATCTAGCTATCTGTTGTCTTCAACAAGCATGCCTAAATAATAAAGACATTTTCAATCTAAGAATCAAACGTTGGAAATCAAATCAAACTACCAACCAAACAGAAGCTCTAATAAGCTGGTATTGCTATTCTTATATATGATAAAGTAGACTTTATAACAAAGGTAGTCAGAAGATCAAGAAGGCAGCTACATATTAATGAAAAGAACATTTAATCAGGAAGATATAATAATTGTAAATATTTATGCACTGGATGTTGAGGCCCCCAATATTATAAACACTAAAAGGCAGAGAAGTCACAGTAATAGTGAGAGACTGCAGCACCCCATGCTTACCTTCACATAACTACTCCAAACCCAGAACTCGGGAGGCTGAAGCAGGAGGATCTCTGTGAGTTCAAGGCCAGCCTAGTCTACATAGCAAGTTCCAGGACAGCTGGGGCTACAGGTGGACGCTGTCTCAAAAAGACCAAAAAATACAAAAGAATCAGGACAATTCTTTATTTCTTACCAGACCATAGTTGAATAAATGAGAATAAACTTCAAGATAAACCAAAGAAATTGCATGTATCCTTGGAGATCAAACAATGCATTGTTGAATGAACAATATGTTGTTGAAAAATCAGACGGAAAATTTAAAATGTCCTAAAGTCAAATGAAACCCAAAATACAACTTATCAAAACTTCTGGGAAGCAGCTAAAAGTTTATAGCTATGATTGTTAAATTAAAATGTCAGTGACCTTAAATAAACGATGTAAGACCCAGAATAAACAGGAATAAGATAAGTTCAAATGCAGTAGATAGCAAAAAATAATAAAGATAAGTACAGAAAATAATGAAATTGAAATTAAAGGAATAGAAACTAGAACCAATCAAAAGGTTGGATCTTTGAAAATATAAGCAAGATTGGAGAACTTCTAGCCAAACTAATCAAAAGAATGAAAAAGATGACTTGAATTAATAAAAGTAAAGATTAAGAGGGACTTGCTGTAAGAGATACAATGAAACATAGATGATCATTACAGAATATTTACTTAAAAAATGTGGAAAAACCTAAATAAAATTAACAGAGTTCTAAACACATATGGCTACTCAAAATTAAGTGAAGAAGATATAAACAACTTAGGTCCACATAAGCTACAAGATTAAAAATTAACTAACCCTTCCTCCCCACCATAAAGAAGAGCTCAAGACCAGAAAGAGTCACAGCTGAATTCTACCAAAGCTTTAAGGAAATGCTAGCACCAATTCTTCTCAAACTGCTCCACAAAATAGAAAAGGAAGGAACTCTGGGAAGTCAGTGCTTCAGTTTGCTTTCAATTGCTGTGACAAAAAATTCTGACCAAATCCAACTTGAGGAGGAAAGGGCTTATTAGGCTCACAAGCACAACTCATCATCAAGGGAAGCCAAAGCAGGAACTCAGGGCAGGAAAGCGGAGCACAGACCATGGAGGAAAACTGCTCACTGGATTGCTCTTCTGGCTGCTTTCTTATACAACAGGACCATCTGCCCAGGGGCCAGTCCTAAGGAGACAATTGCCCAGTTGAGGCTCCCTCAACCCAGGTGTGTCAAGTTGACAGCTAAAGTTGTGCAGCACAACTAGTATTATCCTGATACCAAAACCAGATAAAGAGACAATAACAGCAATGAGAGAGAAACTATAGACCAGTTTCCATGACGAACAAAGATACTAAAATTCTCAGCAAAATATTTGCAACCAAATTCACAACACTTTAAAAGATCATATCCTATGATTGCGATAGTTTCATTCCATAGTTCCAAAGATAGTTCAAAATGCACAAATCAATAAAAGCAATAAAGCAAATCAGTAGAATTTGGGACAGAAATCACATGAGTATTTCTACAGATGTAGGAAAAGCCTTTAGCAATGTTTAGCATCCCTTATGATAAAACTTGATGAAACTAGAAATAGAAGGAAATAACTGAACATAGTGAAGGCTACACTTGACAGACAACATTAAATGAAGACTAAGAATATTTCTTATAAATCTAGAACAAGCATTACATGATAAGAGTGAAAATGAAGAAATAGGGCTGGAGAGATAGCCTAGCGGTTAAGAGCGCCGACCGCTCTTGCAGAGGACCTGGGTTCGATCCCCATACCCAAATGGCGGCCGAGAACCGTCTGAAACTCCAATTCCAGGAGAACTCCAGTTCCGGGGGAATCCGAGACCCTCTTCTGACCTTGGCGGCATTGCCCTACACGGGTGCACAGACTTGCATGCAGACAGTACATTCATACACATACAGAAATAAATAAAAAAAAAATTAAAAAAAGAAATAAGAGAAGCTGGGGTTGGAGAGATGGCTCAGTGGTTAAGAGCATTGACTGCTCTTGCAGAAGACCTGGGTTCAAATCCCAACACCTACATAGTGGCTAACCATCATCAATAACTCCAGTTCCAGGGTACCAGATACTCTTTTCTGACCTGTGTGGATATTGCATTACATATCTGTGCTTATACACATGCAGGCAGTACACTCATACACATAAAAATAAAAATAAAATATTTAAAAAGAAATGAGAAGTCAAATTATTCTCATTTGCAAACATGGTCTTATTATTATATTTTTCCCAATATTCTACTATAAAATTCTTAGAACCAATGATTTTTAAAAAGTATAAGGATACAAAATTAAAAAATCAGTTTTTTCTATATACTTTCAGTTTGTGAAGAAAGAAATCATGGAGAAAAATCTCATTTACAACAGTTTCGGTCCTTAAAAATATCCAAGAATAATTCTAACAAAGGAGATATAAGACTTCTGTAATGGAAACTAACCTACTGAAGAAGTTGATTGAAGAAAACACTAGAAAGTAGAAAGTCCTTTTATGGTCATAGATTGGCAGACTTAATATTGTGGAAATTGGGCATATTACTGAAATTCAGTATACAGAGTAAATGCAATTGTAACCAAACTTCCAAGGAAATCCACAGAAATAGATAGTACACTGCTGAAATTCATATGGCAACACAAACAGCCAGATCAACTGAAGCAGAGAGAATGATCTCAAATTATACTACAAAGCCATAGTGACAATGACATCATTATGCCATCATAAAAACACATATCCAAACCAGTGCAATATAATGAAGACCCAGATCCAAATCAACATAGCTACAGTCAATTAATTTTTGACAAAATTGTCAAAAACATATCTGTAAACAGTCCTCTTTAAGAAATGGTGCTTCAGGGCTGGAGAGATGGCCTAGAGGTTAAGAGCACCGACTGCTCTTACAGAGGACCCGGGTTTGATCCCCAGCACCCACATGGCGGCCGAGAACCGTCTGAAACTCCAATTCCAGGAGAACTCCAGTTCCAGGGGAATTCGACATTCTCTTCTGACCTCCGCGGCATTGCACGACACGGGTGAACAAACCTGCATGCAGACAGTACATTCTTACACATACAGAAATAAATAAAATTAAAAAAAAAAAAAGAAATGGTGCTTCAGAGCTGGAGAGTTGACCCAGCGGTTAAGAACACTGGTTGCTTTTGCAGAGGACCCAGGTTCTATTCCCAGCACTCGTATGGCAGCTAACAACTATCTGTAACTCCAGTTCCAGAGGATGTGATGCCCTGTTTGACCTCTGTGGACACTGCATGATACAGGTGCACTTACATACATGGAGGCAATGCATTCATGCACATCAAGTGAAAATAATAACTAATTTAAAAAAAAAGAAATGGTTCCAGAGAAATTAAATATTCACATACAGAAGAATGCAATTAGATCCATATTAGTCTAAAGTGGATAAAAAGACTGTCCTAGTTTCAATTCTGTTGCTGTGACAAAACAGCCTGGAAAAAAGCAGCTTAGAAGAGAAAGGGTTAATTGTAGCTCACAGTTTGAGGTTAAGTTCTATTTTTATGGGGAAGTCAAGGCAGGAACTCAACATAGCCAGTCACAGCACGTCCACAGTCAAGAGTAGACAGAAGCAATGGGGGTGTGCCTGCTACACTCAAGCAATCTAGAACCCTTGTCTAGAAAATGGCTCTGTGAGAAGCCTGGGCCTTCTCACAACATAATCAAGACAACATCTCATGGACCTGCCTGTAAACCATCCCAATCTAGACAGGCCCTCATTGATACTCTCTTCCCAGATGCTCTAGGTTGTGTAAGTTGACACTTAAAACTAACCATCATACACCTTAATATAAGACCTGCTGCTACAGGAAAACAGGTAAAGCACTTCATGATGTAAGCATAGGCAGGCATTCTCTGAATAGGACTCCAAAAGCACAAGAAATAACTTGAAGAATTTATAAATGGGATTCGATAAAATTGAAAATCTCCACAGAGCAACATAAATAATCTCCAGAGTGAAGAGGCAACCTATACACAATGGAAGAGAACCTTTGTGCACTGTATATTAAAAAGTGGGTTAATGTTAGGGTCTTTAACATACAAAGGCCTGTAAAAATTAAACACCAAAAAGTCCAAGTCTTTCAATCAATAAATGGGCTAATGTGTTCTTTCAAAAAATGAAATGCAAAGGATGATGGATATTTGAGTGTTGAGTAACCATAGCCATCAGGGAAATGAATATTAAAAGCACTTTAAGATTCTCTTTTACCATAGTTATTTTTTTCACGGTTTTTCATTACCATAGTTATAATGGTTACCATCAAGAGGACAAAGTGACAAGATGTGAGGATGAGGAACTCATTCACTGCTGGTGGGCATGTAAATTGATCTCACCACTATGGAAATCAGTTACAAAGGATTCTCAAAATCCAAAAGTAGAATGAAATTGTATGACCCAGCTATACCATTCTTGAGTATTGACCATGAAGAGCTCTAAATCAACATATCACAGATTATGCATTAATGCATTGTGTCATGTCATTCACATTATCTAGATGCAGAACCAGCCTAGAAGTCCATGAACAGATTAACTGACATAGATGATGTGGCTCACACATACAATGGGGTTTTATTTAGCCATAAAGAAAAATGAAATCATGAAATTTTCAGGAACATGGCACCAACTAGAAATCATCATATTAAGTAGCATAAGCCAACTCAGAAGACAAATACCACATGTGTTCATTCACATGTAGATCCTAGATTTAAAAATGTACGTACGTGCATATGTTTGTTTGTGTTTGTAAGTCATGAAATTAGACAAGAGACCATGAGAAGAAAAGAGACCTTAACAGGGATGGAGGTAGAGAAGTAAAGAGAGTGAGAGGGGTAATGGACTATACATGTTGTGTTGGACGTCTACCTTGGCATTGTTACAGCTCTAAAATAGAAATCAATCAAATGTCCATTAGTTGGGAAGTGATCCTGTATTTTTTTATGTGTCATGCCTATCAACGACTTTGCTGGGGTTAAAACAGTGAGGAAGATCTATATAAGCTTATACACAAGGAAGTACAAAGTGAAATTTCAAGTAAAAACAAAATCAGTATCATGAGGCATGAACTATGGTGTGAGAATAACTCAAAAGATAAATAATATGAGAGTCAAAAGTTAAACAATATGTGAATCCCTGAATCAATGTCTAGTGTGATGATCAACAGATGATGCCTTTACCCTTGAGGCTTGAATCTTCATAAGGACCCAAAGCTGAAGGTGCATTCTCTGTACACATGGGACTCTGCAGGTGGAGCACACAATAGAATGGTGGTTATAGGGGGCGGACTGCGTGATGCCATGACAATGGGGACTGATTTTGACCTGGGCACTTGGGTTTTAGGGAGAGTTTACAAAGTTCAGCTCCCTGGAGTGAAATACTGAAGTCAGGATTTGGAATGCCAATTGTTCCACTGCAGAGAAAGAAGAGCAAGTTTTGAGGAAAGCTGTTTCCTTCCATTCTGCCTCCTCTTTGCTGGCCACCCCATGACTTTAATTCTATAAATTTTCCCTGTATAATTTGGGCATTGAGCTTGGCTCATACATACAATCCATTTTTATATTGGTACCCATCCAACACTTATGGCTGAGGAGAGCGGTAGAGGGAGTTGTGGGAGGGCAATCCACAGAGGACTGCTTGTGCTGTTACTCTGAATACTTTTTAGATGGCCTTATTTTCATTGTGCAGATCTGGAGATTGAAACTATGGCTCTAGAGTATGTTATGCTAGCACTCTACTATTAACTTATATCCCCAGCCCTTATGATAGTCTTTATTTTTAATTTCATTTTTCTGATTAACTGCTTTTTGCATGTGCACAATGTATTTTGGTCCTATTCGTCTCCCACTGTCCCCTCCAACTTCCCACAGACGTCTCCAAATCATTAATCTCCCAGCTTCATTTCCTCTTTTCTTCTTCCTTTTTTTAAACCCCCGAGTTCAGTTATGCTGCTTTTATGTGCGTGAGTATGGGGCCATCCATTGGAATATGGATACCCTGCTAGTGGCCACAAGCCCCAAAGATAAGGAAGACTCAAGTTCCAGAGTTCTGTTCTAATTATAATAGAAAAACTGTATGCATTCTCAAAATTTAGATGTACACCAGAGGCTGTAATGTCTAAAACAGCCTCATTTTTCTCTCAGGAGTTGGGGGGAGATGTTACAGAAGTCCCCCCGCCTCCACCCTCCAGCCTGTGACTACCTGACAAGCGTTTTCCTTGGTGCTTGTCTTCCATTGGAGTGGAAGCTCTCTGAGAGCAGAGACTTCTTTTTTTTTTTTTTAATGTGTTTGAATGTACTGTCTGCATGTAGGTTGGTGCCCTGTGTCGTGCAATGCCTCAGAGGTCAGAAGAGGGCATTGGATTCCCCTGGAACTGGAGTTAAAAGATGGTTATTAGCCGCCATGTGGGTGCTCGGAATCGAACCTGGGTCCCCTGCAAGAGCACTTGGTGCTCTTAACCGCTGAGCCATCTCTCCAGCCCCGAGAGCAGAGACTTCTAATTCATATTTGTGTCACCAACACCTTTAACAATGTGCTTCTTTGCACATAGAAGAGGCTCAGAAAATACTTTAATGAATGAGATCTGATACTGAACCAGGTGGTGTTTCTTATACTGTTCATTTATACAAGGAAATCATCGCGTTTTCAGTGTTTGTATGTAGCAATTTTGTATCTTGGTTCATTTGTATTTTTTGTCTTAAACCCTATTGTTGTAAAATGATTTTATATAATAAAACTAGAACCAAAGTTCTACTTGAAAAAAAAATTTAGGTGTACAAATGTTCACATAGGGAAAAGCAGAAGAATATTATAACATACACTGATTTCATGATATAACTTAAACCTCACGAACATCTGTTTTGGGCTTGATATTTTAGAGTATTTAATTTTATGAAAATTATAGCCCCCATAACTTATTATTCTCAACTCTTTAGGAAACCATCTCTATAAAATAGTGTAATTTCTTTTGTAACAATACTACAATTATCTTCCCCATCAAAATCAGAAGTAATTTACCAGTGGCACACCATACTCAGTCTAGTTCAAATGCCTTCTGTTGTCTCATAATTCTCTTTCATGGCTGACCCTTCAAACTACACCCTACTCTGGGAGTTTTTTATGACTTTCTAAAAGATGTCTGAAGGGGGTCTGTGTCCCTTGAACCCCAGTTGGAAAGGAGCAATAGAGAATTGCCTTTTCCCCCTTCAATAACAGCTTAACAATCACGTACCAGAAGGCGAACAGGCCTGTGATTACCTACTGGCATGAATTTGGGGTTGAGTGTCCAATATGAAAATCACATGCAAATCTGAGCAGACTTGACTAACTTCCTTGAAAGGGGTCAGTTTGGAATGACAGCATAAGGATTACTGCGTCAATTAGAAAACATGTTCTTAAATTTCCTGAATTGAGGCTTTGTTCGTTTATGGCAGTTTTAACTCTGTTTTTCTTCTCTAGGGAAGAGGAAGTAATCAGCAGTGGTCTGTTTCAATTTGAAATTGAAATGATTTGTTCTGAGCAGTAAATCACTTCTTCTGGTCAGGGCAACTGCTCCTGTGTATGCTGCCAATGTGTCCAGGAATCTCTGTCAAGTTCCCATTCTGTGAGTGATTCCATGTCAACATTACTCCAGGTTTAAAAAGCACTCATACCCACTAGAAGATCAGAGACTGACCTAGAGCTCCTTACTGTGACTTCTCTAAATCTCGAAACATCCCTGACAAGGTCTGACCTTTTCACCTCCAGATTTCTGTGGCATTTGATGGCGATTTAGACTGTAAAAATACTTTTGATGTGTATTGATGGTAAATAAATCAATAATAAATAATCAATAAATGGAAAAAAAAGACAAAATTCTCATTACAGTCGCTTTAACTTGCAATTTCATGGCCCAGTTTCATTTCATTAATTTATACTTTGTGAGTGATTTAGGTATAGTCATTCAGACTGATGTTTTGTTTCCTTCAAAGAATGTTAAATAAAAGAATAGGACAGTCTTCTGGGTGTTCTGTGGAGAAGGAGTTAACTGAGTACTGGCTAAGAAGACACCAGAGAAAATCAAACATCTTTTTTAAAGATGAAGGATAAGCAAGGAGAAGGTGTGGGTGGTACAAGTTGTGTTTGTCCTCCCTGAATCCCAAGAGCATCCACAGGGATTGTAGGATGGTAAAGGGACAAAATTCCTGCGTGTTCCCAAAGGCCTTACAGATATGGCTTCGTTTAATCTTGACCACTACTACCAAAAGTATTACCACCCTCATTTTTCAGATGAGAAAATTAGAAAGTGAGTTCATATCTGTTTAAGGGCACAAAGAAAGAATCAAACAGCGAGCGGTAACAAAATCTCCACATCCATTGTCAGTTCACCAGTCCACACTTTAATCTCTCAAAGGATATTGGTTCTGCTCCTGACTAAAAATGGAGAATATACACTTAAAGTGATTTAGTTTGATAGTGGTTTTGTTGGTTGATTGCTTTTTGAGCTACTGTCTTCTTTAGGAATGATGTATAATTCTGTCAGTTAAAATGAAATCAACTCAGCTCTCAAGAATCAAGATCTTCCCTCAGCTGGGTCCTTACTGGGGCCTCCTCCTGACATCCTCAGATGAGATTGGGTTCTCCTATTTTATACGAGGCTCTGGCCTCCTCTACCTTAGGATGTATAGCTCATGGGAAGGCAGATTGGTACAGGCTTTGACAACAGGGCTCTGGAACCATCTTATCTGGGTTAATGACTCGGGATGACCAGTTTACTAGCTCTTGGCTAGGTCATTTACTCTCTATATATGCTTCTGCGTCTTGTGAAATGAGACTGATGACAATACCTAGCAGCCATTGGATGTAGGTGATTAGGGAAAGCCTCAAGAACAGTGATTGACAGACACCAAGTACTCTGTCTTCTTCGTCTCAGCTTTCCCAATAAATAGCATCTTCCCACACCATGGAAACTCCCAATATTTATTGCATGCTGTATTTAAGCTTTCTAAATTATGTCTTACTAACCCTGCCATGTGATAGGAGATTTCATTTCCATATCATCTCTTACAACTCCCATAAAGTTCATTACTCTTGGCATAATATTTTGCTATTGAGGAAATTTAGGCTCAGAGATGTCTATACCTTGGGTCACACAGCTACTAATAAAATGAGGTTGAATTAAAACTCACATCTGAGTGACTCTGGGCACAGTGCCCCTTTTCCTTCTCTAGGCTGTTTTTGTGTCACAGAAAGAACAATGAGCCTTATGTAAACCCTATGTAAATAGAAGGTTCTGGTTTCATGAAACCAAAGCCAACCAAGTAAGCAGAAGTTAACAAAAGAGACGTAGTCATCTGTTATTTTAATAAAAAGATACCCCTCCTCCTTTCCTAGACACCCAAATGGATGCTCTTTCCTGAGCAGAGATTTTAAGCAAAAAGGCCTCTCCCACAGTTTTTCAGGTCCCCTGTATGGGGCTAAATAGCCATTTGCTGTTTATTGAATCACAGGTAGCCATTCTGGAGCTCTTGGGTCACCCTGCACAGACAGTGCTGGTATCAGGCTGCTCAGCTGGAAGGTCACTGGAGAACAGGTGCTAATTTTAGCAAAGAACACCATGTTTATAAGAGTGCTTCTCATACTCCACTGTTCACATGAATCGTCCGAAGACCTTTGATCCCGATCACACTGAGTAGCTCTGCGAAGGGGCCTGAGGCTACACATTTCTATTTCACTTTCCATCTTGTCTTTCTAGACAAG
Source organism: Rhizomys pruinosus (assembly GCA_009823505.1). Taxonomy (NCBI): domain Eukaryota; kingdom Metazoa; phylum Chordata; class Mammalia; order Rodentia; family Spalacidae; genus Rhizomys; species Rhizomys pruinosus. The sequence goes on from VZQC01012976.1 coordinate 2,191,345, forward strand.
TTCTCCCACTGGCCGGAAACTCACTGATTAGTCCAGGCAGGATGGCCCTCGAGCCCCATTGATCCATCTATCTCTGCCTCCCCAGCACTAGAATGGAGCTCAGGTCCTCTTCCTTGCATGGCAAGCACTTCACAGACTGAGCCATCTCCCCAGCTCTGAGATTACACATTTCTATGGCAAGCACTTCACAGACTGAGCCGTCTCCCCAGCTCTGACATTACACACTTCTAGCACACTTCCAGTGAGGTCCGCCTTTTGGGAAGGAACTGTCCATGTGACTCCTGTGATCTACCCTCTGGCTTAAAAAGGTGACTCAGCAAAGAGTAACTTTTCCATCACAGGCAGAGCAATTCTGGCTTTACCATCAAATGGAAATAAGCCTTTGGGCCACATTCCCTAACAAATGTAGGTATGATGGTGCATTAGTTACTGTTCTGTTGCTGTGATAAAATATCATGACTGAAAGCAACATACAGATGAAAGCATTAATTTTGTCTTATGGTTGAGCGAATAACAGTGGGTTGTGACAAGGAAGAATGACAGCAAGTGGTCAGAGCAGGAAGGGGAGATCACATCTCGCACACTGTAAGAGAGGCCCACACTGACTCCATTTTGAGTATAGCCACCATTTTAAGCAATTACTGGAACCTGCCTAATCCAGGGAAAAGGTCGATCACTCAAAGACAGTTGCTCAAGGCCTCATGAACAGCTAACTTAAACTTGTTGAAGATAACTGTTGGTATGTGAGGGCAGATGGACTGATCCAACATTTCCTCATTCCAGTTGCAGGATTGTGTCTAAAGATAACTGTTGGTATGTGGGGTGCCCTTGGGCTGACCTAACCATGAGCCGTAAGCCTGTTATTATCCAATAAGGCTAGAAGTTACCCAAACCCGGCTAAAATTCCCCTAGACCCTGTATAAAAGGCCTGTGAGCCAAGTTATCAGCCTTTTCCCTCCCACTCCAGCATTCTGGTTTACTTTTTTCCCCGAAATAAAGTCTTGGTTTTCCATCCTTCCGTGTGTCTGGTGTGGATTCTCGAACCCTAACACACGTGAAGCTGACAGAGAGATGAAAGTGGGGAGAGGCCGCACACCCTCAAAGCTGACCCCCAGTGACAACTCCTCCAGCAAAGCTGTACCTCCTAATAGTTTCATAACGTCACCAGACAGCACCAACAGTGGACCAAGTGTTCAAGTACATAAGGTTACAGGGTGGTCATTTCTTAACCAGACCACCACAGCTAAGTATGGAGAAAAACAATAGTTCAATGTAAATGAGCTCTAATGTGGCTTTCAGGTCTCCAATCACATGTTCCCTGACTATAGAGTTCATAGGCTGACTCTCATCCTGGTGTGTAGCCAGTGTCTTGTCCTTACTGTGGACCTAGAATCTGGTAAAATCATCATTTCTCAAACCATGACATTGGAGGCCAGTTCACAGAGGCCAATGCTCATGATACAACGCTCATGATACAATTCTCATGATACAAGGCTCATGATACAATGCCTTGCTTCATTTTCTTCTTCATGGACCTTGTCCATTCCACCAAGTGCCCAGAGCACTTAATATAAAATAACTTCATTTTCTGTCACATGTCTTTGTCTTTGGGACACTTCCTGTTGATTTCTGTAATATGCAGTGTGTTTAGGAGGTTTTTGTAGGAAGCTTCTCTTTTTATGCCGAGCAGGGACCACGTGGCCCTGCTAAGGGGGATGGGGATACACCGCCCATTTTGCGGACACTCTGGGGAGCTGGCCCCTCGGCACAGAGACCAGCCGGCTACTTCCCGCAGCCCAACCTAAGTGGTAACTCCAACTTAGGCTCTTAGCCTGGACCCACGAGACATGTGTTCTACTCTTGGCCGTGACTTCCCACCTGCCCAGAGCCAGGACAGGAATTTCACTCACAACACCAGCTACCCAGGTTGGTGGTCTGCAAAGGGAACCTTTTTTTTTTTTTAATTTTATTTATTTCTGTATGTGTATGAATGTACTGTCTGCATGCAAGTCTGTGCACCCGTGTCCTGCAACGCCGCGGAGCTCAGAAGAGGGTCTCGGATTCCCCTGGAACTGGAGTTCTCCTGGAATTGGAGCTTCAGACGGTTCTCAACCGCCATGTGGGTGCTGGGGATCGAACCCTGGTCCTCTGTAAGAGCGGTCGGCGCTCTTAACCGCTAGGCCATCTCTCTTTCCAGCCCACTGGCCACCCGAATGAAACTCAGGCCTACCTTAGCCTGTATGCATGCAATAATTAATAAAATTATCAGCCGGGAACTCTGTGATGATGTTAATATGGAATTCGATTCACTCGTTGCCACAGCTTGCTTTGTAAATCAAATGACGTCAGTTCCCAGGACCAATCATGAGCCCCCAATTCCATGTCACTGCGCACCTTGCTCCACCCAGCATCACACACCTAGGCCGTGCTGCTTGCTCCTCCCTGGGGCGGAGCCAGACTCTGGGCCTTGCAGCGCTCTGAGGCATGCTAAATGGAAAGCTAGCCCGCATTTCAAGCTGGATTTCCCTACAGGTTTTCACTGTTACTATAGATATGAAAGGAAGAAAAGTAAAAAAGATGGAAGAGAATATTGAGAAAAGAAAGTGGTGTCTTCAAGGTAGACAGAAAGAATCCAGCTCTCATGGGTGATATCATGACATCGCTGTAGACCTCTGGGCAGACCACACCCATCTGCATTCATTCAGTGATGATTTGATATCATGTCGTAGGAAGTACAGATAGGCTTCATATTTCAGGCACCTCCTGAGAAAGAACAACCAGGTAGTAAGGCAGGGGCGTATGTATGCAGGTTTTCATCCAGTCATTTCTTGCTCTTGTCCCCCCAGGGCTCACAGTTCCTGCCTTGAACCACGTCATCATCACGTCATCTTCACGTCACACATCATCATCACGTCTGCTCCCTGCATGGCATCCCATGATCTTCCTGACTCCTAACTTCACTATGTGCTGTCGTTACTGCTTCTTTCCAATATCCTGTTTTAGTGCTTAGATGAAGGCTCGGGCTCTGCTCACCTTTCTGTCTTTGGATTTAGTCAGGCCTTTTCTCCCTGGCTATTCTCTTCTGGACCGAATGCATTCATTTCTGATGTAACACATTGCTGCAAATGCAGTGTCTTACCCAACCTTATTGTCAAAGTTTAGAGGTCAGAATACCAATGTGGTCTCTGCAGCACTAAGATCGGGGCACAGCTGGCCAGGCAGGGCTCTTTCTGGAGCCTGCTGTCCTGGGCTCCTCTCGTGGACCCCTTTCTCATTTTCAAAGCCACCGACATTCCTATGGGACTTTCTCATAGTGTCATCCCTTTGCTTGCCGTCCTTATGCCTCCCTCCTCTCCAATTAAGGAGTGTTATGATTACATAGGTCTCTTCCTGAGTCACAGAATAACCTCCTTAGTCAAAGTAGCTGGTGAGTGCACTTTATGTCTTTTCCTTTTAAAATTTTATTTATTTATTTATTTGTTTATTTATTTATTTATTTATTTTTGAGACAGGGTCTCCCTGTAGCTCCAACTGTCCTGGAACTCACTATGTAGACCAAGCTGGCTTTGAACTCACAGAGATCCACCTGCCTCTACCTCCCAAGTGCTGGAATTAAAGGTATGCGTCACCATGCCCAGCTCATTTCTTTTCTTAAAAACCATTTTATTTATTATGTTTATTTCATGTGTGAGTGTATTGCTAGCATGTATGTAAGGGCATCTGTGTCATGCAATGGCCCTTGAGATCAGAAGGGGGCCATCAGATAGCCTGGAAATGGAGTTTTAGACAATTGTTAGTCACCGTGTGGGGGCTAGGAACTGAACCTGGGTCCTCTGCAAGAGCAGTGGGTGCTCTTAACTACTAAACTATCTCCCCTGCCCTAGGAATGATCTTTATTTCATCTGCAGTCTTAATTCTCCAAATCAGCCTTCTAAGGTGTTCCCTTGCCCTGGGAGAAGACTACTTAAGGATAAGAAGAGCTGGCCTAGGAGGCAGTTGGTCAGATAGACTAAAAAGAGGCCTCGGGAATGCATTTCCCTCTAGACCACACACATTTCTCTTATCTACATTACAGTTTTTTTTTTTCCTGAGAATCATCATGTCTTGCTGGAAACAATCACATCATGTCTCAAAATATTAATCATTCTGAGAACATACCAGGAAACTCAATATGTAGTTATTGCCAGAAAGAGGATAGAACAAACTGCATTAAATATTTAAATTACAACATAAGAAGCATCTATTATTAAATGAACGTAGATTATCAATGCAATAAATAATAATAGTAGTTTTCAATTCTTTTAGCAGTTAACTCTATGTCAAATGATAAAACAAGCATTTTTCATGCAAATGATCTCATGTGATTTCTATGAGGTAAGCATGTGCTCCAAAATTGGGAAATATAGACTTAAAGAGGGTCAATATGTTATAGGAGGTCACATAGCGCATATATGAAGAGAGATTTAAGCTAAGATTCAGCAGTATTACCCAAGCACACTACTAAGTTACACTGCCACCTTAGTGGGTCAGAAGAAAGGTCAGGAGAATGGACCTGAAATAGCTAAGAAAGTGTTAATCTGTAAAGTTGCATTCAGGAAGTTGCTCCGTGGAAGCTCCCTTAATAAAATCCCTCTAAAACTAAAGGAAGAATGAGAACTTACATATATCCTCCCACAACCGAAACCATCTCACCCCCCGGGAGCACGCGTTCATAAAGATGTCACTTGTGTTCCATTAGAGAATCTGCGGCTCAGTCAAGTCATTCATTCCTCCATGTAGGCACTATGGCTATGGAAATGAGCAAGGCATTCGCCTGCCATTCAAGATCTATCCGTCAAATGCAGATGATAAGTATAAACCACCCTCTATGAAAAGTAATCTGATACTGAGATACAGCAGACAAGCACGAGGCACACAACAGTGGGCACATTAAACGCCATTTAGTGCTGACATTAATTCCACCCTGTTAGGTGTTGTTACTTGCTTCCATGAATGAAGAAGAAAGATTGAAGCATTTAAGTAACTTACCCAAAGTCCCATAGCTAGCAGGTAGATTAGTTAGGATTCAAACTCAGTCCTGACTCCCAAGTCTACCCAGAGCCTCCCAGAGCAGAGGCCAATGAAATTTTCCTCAAAGGGCCAGAGATTTAAGCTTTGGAGGTGGATCATGAAATAGAGACTATTACTAGACTATCACTGCTTAGATACTTGTTGACAAAGAAAGCAGTAAAGAACATAAGAACTGTTTTGAGTTTGCAGACACATAGCAAAGTACCAGAAATGATTTTCCTATAGATCATAGTTTGTTGACCAGGTTACAAGAAAATTTCTCCCTTCTTTCTGGAGCCCACTTTTCAGACATAGATATAGACATAGGTATAGCTATGTAGAACACACACACATATGAAGCACACATCACACTATGCATCTTCACCCACACATGCCTTGGACTATATTCTAACATCCACATTACATGAGTTCTCATCTCTATCAAGGTGTAATCTTTTTGGAGATAAGAACTGGGTGAGCTTTGCTCCTCTGAAGAGGTACATGGATTGTTATCATAGCCAAGCCCACTAATGACAGTGTCAGCACAGATATAATCCATTGTAATAACCAAGGAGACTCAAGGAAGATGGTCATGTTGACTTGTTTTGTTTTGTATCAATCTAGAAATAGAAAACATGTTTACAGTCCCATGACAAACTCATTTAGCAACTGAAGCTGACCCAGGCACATATGAAACACCACTGTATATGAATGCACATATATTTAGACTATAAAATATTAAAGCATTTGATTACAACATATTATCCCAGGGCTTGCAGATGGGCTTAAACAACATACAATATCTGCACTGTTTCCTCTCTTAAATAATGAAAACAGTTTTACATTTCAAAATTCATCTGGCCCTAAAAGTTTTGGGTAAGGAAGGGTGAGCTTATATACTAACTACCTCATAACGGTTTTATGTAGATTAAGCAGCATAAAATATGAGAAGGGCTTAGAGGAGTTACTGGCACATTATAAATCAGCAACCAATATTGTATTTCCTAAGTGGCTATTGCACTTATGAGTTAGGCATTCTAGTTGGGCAGTTTTGTTTTACTGTGTCATTAGCTTTACTCCCTTCCTAAGACCAATGCTGTGTAATGTAGTTTCAGTATTTCTCCATTGTCTTTAGTATTGTTTTCTCAAGCTGTGTCTCTACATGTTGAAACTGGTGTCTGTGGTCTTCAAAAAAATCTCAGTGAAAGGCTTATTGGGGGGGTCCAGTTCCCTAGTCTAGAGGCAATGAAAGGGTCTGACAAATGAAATGTGGTCATAGTTTTCAGTGCACTTCCAGGAATAACAGACTCACATCTGTGCACCAGTTAGGATGTCCCATTGCTCAGTGGTGTCCTGCATTCACAGATAAAATCTAAATAAATCTGTATTTTAGAAAGGATAAATTGGAGCACTATCATATAAAGAGGGGAATGAAATTCTACAGAGAACAAAACAAAACAAATTAACAATAATAATAACAACAACTCTGTACCTTCTCCTAAATGCCTTTGGTAATATTAAACTCTGATTCTTGAGCAGTGAGGTAACTGAGCCCATAAAAGTGATTTCTGAGGATTTGTAGCAGAACTTGAATTCCTCAGTGCACTAGACGACTTGGGGAACCCGCCAACTCAGATTCTCTGAGAATTCAATAAAAAAAGAATATCCATGTGAATCAGAAATGAATAGAGATTCCTGTGTGTCTGAGGGCTTGCTTGACTCCTGTCTCCGTCTATTTTCTGTGACTATAACAAAATGCCTTTCATGTTAGCTACATCAGATGATGAATGACATCAGTTGGAATGTGTGTCCAGTAAGGCAGGCAAGGCCAAACACAAAACATGGGCGGTGTCCTGGTCACTAATCCGACCCCAGTTACCTAACCAACTCTTGTAAGATTCCTATAAGAAGGAACTTAATTATCTCCCAGTAGTATCTTCTTCCTTTCTTTAACATGTTCATCTCTTCTCCACATGACATAGAGAACCAAACTTACAGCTCAGGAATCTTTGGAACAAACTACATCTAACCCAAAGCTGTCTCAGATTAATCTCTTGTGGGTGGCTGGTTTTAAGGCCTGAACTGAGTCCTCATCAAACCATATCCACCCCCATGTTTAGCAAAAGGGCAAAGTATCAGGGAAAGTGTTCACTCACATCTCTCAACTATGACAGCATAATGTATATTCGAATGTGTCACTTACAGGTATAGAGCAACTTGACAGCATTCATGGAAATGGTGAGGGACCTCCTGGCAGCTGTTAAATTAACTACTGTCAGTATGTAATGATCTTTACTGATGGAAATGGTTTAGGAAATTGACCATAGGACATTGGCTTCCTTGTCAGAGTTCTTAATCAACTAAAATTTGCAAAGGAATTAATAAGGAATAAAACAACCAACTTTACTGAGGACAGTGTTTAAACAAGTATTGAAGACCAAGGAAAAAAATGGGCTTTCTAAAATTCTTCACCAGAATCAATTAGGCTTTTTCACCCAAAGAAAAGAGAACAGTTTTCTTCTTACTTTAGAGTCAGGATTGTTTCCTATTTGGCAGGGAATAAAATTGCTATTTTCAGACACTAGTGACCTTGACAAAGAAGAACAGAAAGAAGTCAGCTTCGTTGCCCCCCCACCCCCTGCCTCAAATGCTCTGATTATTTGATCTTGGGGGCCAGTTAGCAGGAGAGGCAATATGGGGACGATACTGTTTAGGGGAAATCGTCTCCATGGAGACCTTCCCCACCTGAGCAGCCTTCCTCCTGTCTGAGACTCTTCTGCAGTGAGAAATCTGTACATCTTATGGTTTGTTCTTTAGAAACAGTTCATGCTCTAAAATTAAAAAAATATATATATGTATCTGCAAACCTTCAGATTCAAAAGACTATTGTAAATGATCCCGGCCTTGGCATTTGGAAGAGCTCTATCCAAAAGAAGCTCTATCCAAAAGAAGCCCCTGTTCCCCCACATCATGATATGATGGTGAAGAATTCCTAAAGAGTTTCTTCTTGAAGCAACTGTGCAGGGGGCATGCAAGGATCAACTTGGCCAAGTTACGTCACCTCTCTGGGCTTTGTTTCCTTCCGGGCTTAATTAACCCTGGATGGCTGAGCTGGTGACTTGCAGCCTCGCATGCTCCCAGACCCAACGTTCCTACTTCCAGAAACAATAATTACCACAGAAAATATCATGTTGCCTTTGATTGTGATCTTCATGACTTCACTGGCATGGACAGACAGACATCAAGAGAGAGCTGAAGCAGAGCAGGGTCTTCTGGCAGCTTAGAGCCCTTCCTTGAAGCTTCGGTGGAGATCAGCTTTCAACAAACAGCACTGTGTGTCAGGAAGGAGGCGGGAGAAGGTGGCGTCCCATGAAGCAGAGTCTTTATTCTGGGTATAAGCTCCTGTTTCCCGGGACAAGGAGCACCTTGTCCCTTTTGAAATCCTGCCTCAAGTGTTTACCTGCCTTGTAGCTTGAGGACAGGAAAGACTGGGCTGTCTACAAGCCACTTCCTCTCTGTACCTTCCCATGTCTCTTCTCACTTCAATTCTGCTACACCTGTGAGGCTTCTGGCTAGACTGTTGTTCAGGGGAACCTGGCCAATTTGTACATGTGTGCTTGTGATCATGGAGAGTAAACACCAAAGTGTGATCACATACCTCTATACCACTGAGGTGAGTGAGTCCCTCACCCAGCATTCCTCTCGAGCATGTCTTTGACCCACCAAAGTTACTTATTTTGTTCCCCCATTTATTTATTTCTTCTAGAATACAAGCTTTTTGAAAGCACAGAACCAAACTTCCTTTCTTCTTTCCTTCCTTCCTTCCTTCCTTCCTTCCTTCCTTCCTTCCTTCCTTCCTTCCTCTTCCTTCTCTCATTCTTTCTTCCTTTCTTTTGAGACAGGGTCTCTCTGTAGCCATAGCTGGCCTGGAACTTGCTATGTAGACTAGGCTGATCTTAATCTCAAAGAGATCTGCTGCTTAAGCCACTAGGGTGCTAGAATTAACAGTTGTGCATCACCACACTTGACTCTTAATTTATTTTTTGAGTCTCTGATTCCAGTCTTTGGCATATAAAGAACAATCAGTAAATACATTTGGAGTTCAGGACTTTCAGAAGTCTGTCCCCCTACTGTAATAACCCCCTTTATACTGATCACAACTCCTGCTCACCAACATGGGTTGACTCTTGGCAACTGCATTTCTGTTAATTGAGACCCTCAGTCTGAGCCAACCAGATTCCTCATAGCCTGTAAAGACGGAGAGCCAAGACATCACAGGACAGCCACAAAGTGGGAGGTGGCTCTTTTTCCCACAGCCAGTGAAACTATAAGAGTTCTACATAAGATAGAGAACTGAACTTTGTCATTAACCCAATTAATGCATCATTAACTCAATTAATAACAATTTCCAAAATGCATGTCCATATGACGTAGAAGTTTGTTCAAAAATAGCTGAGGATATTTAGTAAAAAGATACTAGTGGGCTGGGGAAATAGCTTAGTTGGTAAAGTGCTTCCAGCCCATGCATAAGGACTTGAGTTTCATCCCCAGCACCCATGCAAAAAGCTGGGCTTAGCCTGTATCTGTTATCTCAGTGCTGGGGAGGTGGAGACAAGGGAGACAGATACCCAAGGCTTGCTGGCCAGCCAGCCTAGCTTAATGAACTTGCTCTGGGTTCCAGTGACAGACCCTGTCTCAAACAAATATGGTTTGGCCCCTGAGAAATGACACCAAGGATTGACTTTTGGTCTCTCCGCCTACTCAGGGAAATGCAACAAATGACAGTGGTAAGGGGTGGGGATTTTTCCCACCAGAAATAAATAGGATGGTGGCACAGTATAAACCTATTGATGGGGAACCCCAAACCTAAGTACAGTTAGTTCCTGCTCCATGATAATAGACATTAGTGGGGAAAGGATGGATGGTTCATAGACAGCCAGTTCCACATGTGAAGGAAAAATGAAATTAGGCCACCTTGAAGGTGACATATACTCCTTGAGAAAACTACAAAAAGAAATTTACATAAGCTAAATATAAACATAATATTATAAATTACTGCTAAAAAGTTACTTTGAGGTATTTAGACAAATTTTATTTCTTTTATGTGTCTGTGTGTTTTACCTGCATGTATGTAAGTGCATATGAGTGTCCAATGCCCTCAGAGGCCATAAGAAGGGTCAGATCCCCTGGAACCAGAGAAATAGTTACAAATGTTTGTGTGCTGCTGTGTGGGTGCTGGAAATGGAACTTCCATCCTACAAAAGCAGCCCCTAACCATGATGCTGAACAATCTCTCCAGCTCCATGTTTTGAGGTTTACCAGAACTTTCTAAGCAACTGCAGGAAACCAAGACTATAAAAGACAAAGCGGGGCTGGAGAGATGGATCACTGATTCAGAGCACTGGCTGTTCTCACAGAGGGCCCAGCTTCCAATCCCAGCACCTGTATGGCAGCTAGCAGCCATCTAACTCCAGTTCCAGGGAATCCTACACCCTCTTCTGACTTCAGGCATTGCATGACATGGGTGCCCTTACATACAGGCAAGCAATACAGGCACATACATAAAATAAAAACAATAAAAAAGATAAAATGAAATTATCCACTTCAGTTATATTTATTTGTTTAAAATTACATTTCTTGTGTGTGTGTGTGTGTGTGTGCCACAGTATGCAAGTGGAGGTTCTCTCCTTACCCCATGTAAGTTCCAGGGATTGAATTCAGATTGACAGGCTTGGTGGAAAGTGCTTTTAGCCACCAAGAGGTTTAGCTAGCCCTTCAATTATATTTAAACACAATATTAATAAATTTCAAAATTCTGAATGAAATGTGACCCCTTTGAAGAAGCAAGTGATCATGAGATAGTATTTGTAATTATATCACTTATAAAAGGCTAATATCCCCAGAACACAAATTCTTAATCTACAAATTACAGATTAGCAGGCAACAGAACAGTCAGTCAAGGTGCAGTGCTAAGACCTTTTAAGTTTGTAAAATACTGATTTTTTTTTTTTTTATTGAAAGCAATGAATGAGCAGAATTCTACTTTGTTCTGTGCCCTTTAAATGCATTCTGTGTGTTCTGTGGAACTCGGTTTGACTTTGAATTCACCCAACAGAGGAATCAAGGATTTGCTCAGAACTTCCTCTGAGGGTGATTTGTCAATAAGAGCTAGTGCCATACAGGGCTTTTGTGAGGATTAACTGTGGAAACATATGCTAAGCTCCAGGAACACAGACGGGAAAACAGTACGACCTAACTCGGTGTCTTCTCTTCTACTTTTGTCCTTCTCTCTCAGTAGACTTCTCCAAAGCAGAAGCTGTTTCAAAGAAGAAGGAGACCGGGAAGGGAGAAAGGAGAAGAAGAAAGAAGACTAAAGCCTATCCAATTTGGGAAATCTGTTCCCAGTGCAGTTCCGCTTTATGCCACATGATGGCGGTACGAGCAAGGCAGCTTGAACCCTGACACTTAAAATCCCTATTTTTAAAGCCAGGGGAGCCTGGGTGTGTTTGTATTTGTGCCTGCAAGTCAAAGCCATGCCCATCTTCAGTAGTCTCAGCTGAGCCGTAATGCCTGTCGACATGCGAATCTACAAGAGTTTCACGGTCTTTTTTTTTTTTTTTTTTTTGGTAGAAAAATCCCAACTGGAATTTGGAAATTAAAAAAAAAAAAAAAAAGAGTTTGTAGTCATTTCAAATGGGGAGAATGTCCTTAAATCCACAGCATCTGGTCCGCTGGCTTGCAATCTGTGGGCAGGTACTGCGGTTAATGAACCACCAGCTTGCTGCTCCCAGGGCCAAGCAAGCACAGTCAGCTGGTGGAGGCAACTGTAATCAGCAGCTCTGCACTGACATGCCCCGGGATGGAAAATGTGATTTGTGACACAGCAGCTTGGGAATAATAATGAAAACATAATTGCTTCGGGCGGATGGCTCTCTGTCTTTCAATCACTAAGCTGCTTCACCTCCTAAGAGAGGAGCTGTGACTCTTAGCTTGCCCTTCCCTAGGACAACCAGAGGCACACCTGGCAAGTAGCCATCTGCCCCTAGTTTCTGAACGTTTCCTTGAATCCAAAGAGCAGCTGGCCCCCAAACCCAGGGGAAACTTGCCTCTATTCAGGATTCCTAGTAGCAAGCAGCCTGCCTGCTCAAGCAAAGCCACTCAAGGGGGGCCTGTGGCTGGGAAACCTGTTGGTGTTGTCCTTTGCTGCCTGGAACACACTGTTGCAGTATTGGGGTTTTGTTTTGCTTTGTTTTGCTTTCTAAAAATTAATTCAAATCCGCACGACACGGGTGCACAAACCTACATGCAGACAGTACATTCATACACATAAAAATAAATAGATAAAATTAAAAAATTAATTCAAACCCTAGCTTATTCACTTCCCTTTAGAATTTACACCCACTTCTCTTAAATCTATTTCTCTTCGTGACCTAGTCGTCGCGAGAGCCTAGGAAGTAGGTTATTACCTGGTCTTGCAGCTGGATACACGGAGAACAGGAGAGTTGAAATAATTCATAAACATCGTGCGCTTTTCCCAGCACACTGGTGGTGGGCACAGGACTCCAAAGTGAATCACCCAGGTTTGATTTGATTTCTCCATCTGGACAGTTTGAGATAACTGGCATCTCTGAGCTATAGCTTTTTCCTCTGTAAAGAGAAAAGGGAAAATAACCTTAGTCTCCTGGGTGTATCTTTGGGGCTTGGGGAAGACTGAATGAGATACTGCATGTGACTTTTTGTGCCCAGGGCCTGGGGCATCTGCTGTGGCCAGAGGTGGGAGGAAGCTGTACTTCCTTCAGAGATTTCCACTGGGTACAACACATTTCCAAGCAGTTCTCCACAGCATTTGCGCAGAACGCTCTGCTCTTCCCGCCTAGGGTTGGCAGGTGGCTCAGTTTTTATGGAGGTTAATGCTGGAATGGCTACCCATGCCAAAGAGGACCTAGAGCTGATGGGTAAACGCCTCTCATTTTCCTTCCCCCTAACTGATGCTTCAGAGACTTAGTTCAGATAAGACGGGAGGAAGCTGCTGCCTTTGCTCCCAGCGGTGGCCAGACTCTGCATTTATGTTCCGATCTTTCTGTTCATTTTTGGTTGTGGTTTTGTGTTCTTTTCTTTTGTTTGACTCAGGTCTCACCATGTAGCACTGCTGGCGTAGGACTGGTTGTGTAGATCAGACTGACCTTGAACTCACAGAGATCTGCCAGCCTCTGCCTAGTGAGTGCTGGGATTAAAGCCATGGGCAACCACTGCCCGGCCCCAGAAACAGTTGTGACTTAACTCAAAGTCAGGCATAAACAATGTCATAGAAAACCCAGAATTCTGAATCTAAGGTCAGAAATGTTTCAGTAGACACACACACACACACACACACACACACACACACACACACACACTCATACACATGCACACATACTATTCTGTTCATGGTAGGGAAGTTGAGGACAGGGTAAGTTTAGGGAGTTCTGATTGTTCCCAAACCATCATTAAGTAGCAGGGAGATCCCAAAATGCAGGGGTTGTGTTTATCAGATACAAATTCCTATCCATTCACCTGTGTTGATGTCCAACTCCAATCATCCCAGTACCAAAAACTACTTAGAGCCAGCAGTTCTCTCTATATGATTTAAGCACAGCATTAGGCTCTGGTATTCCAATATATTATGTGGGTAGAACGACACTTTCACCCAGGGCTATTTGTCACAATAGGGTAAGTCAGAGCTTGTAGCAGCTTTGGCAGCTCTGGGTAAGTACCACATGACTGCATCACTGTAAGCTACCATTTATTGATGACCAGCTCTGAGTCATCCTCCTGGTAGTACCTCTGAACATATCAGCTTTCTCAGACCAGGCTTCAAGAGAGAATCACCTAAGCACCCTCACAAATGCCCGAGCTTTTCCCACAGATCTGAGGATAGGTGTTGAGCATCCAGAAAAATCTTGGGCAGTTTGCATGGGCAGTGAGGTTTGTGAAGAATTGATTCCCAAGGTGCCACTTCATTCTCATCCCCAGAAATGTGTTCTTAGCCCTGCTTTGTGGAATGGGAGGTGGTGAATGTCTTGAAACAATAGACAAAGCTAGGACACTGGAGAGACTCAAGTGCAGGTCTGACACTAAAATTTCAGGTTGCAACCAAATAGAAACCTGCCAAATTTCCCTACTAAGTATCTTAAGATAGAGAAGGGTTAAGCATTTGCCTCCAAGAGGACATTACAGTGACCAAAATCAGCTTAAGGATTACTTTCAAGTTCCATGCAATATCTTTAAAACGTTTTTGCTTTTGCACAAAATTTACTTTATTTGCCATAAAATCAATACTCTGAGAAGTTGGGCTGGAGTTGTTCATAACACCCATTAGGTGCAGGGGAAGAACACACTGCAGTTGAGCAGCTAAGCTCTCGTCCTTATGCCAGCGGACAGAGGTCGGGGGAAAACCATGACGGCTGGGAATGAAGAAGGAGGAGGAGGAGGAACGTGGGGAGAAAGTGACCAGAGTCGGAGGCTCCTGCAGAATCAGTTCTGTTTCTGTTTCCCACTGCCTTTGAAGAGAATGCTCTTATCTAAAGAGGATGCTCGCATTATGATCGGTGTGTGTGCAGAAGCATGTGATGTGAATTTCATGCAGCCTCTATTGCAGGGCTCAACTCAACGTATTTTCTATGATAGTCAGAGAGGGAATACTTTAGGCTATGGTCCAGATGGTCATTGTTACAGCTACTCAGCTCTATGGCCAGAGTCTAGAAGTAACCACGGATACACAGAAATGGATGAGTGTGGCCAGAACCCAATGATATTCTTTTACAAAGACAGGTGGGATAGCTTGACTCGGCCTGTGGGCCACAGTAGGCTGAGCACTCTTCTATGTTAGCTACTAATAACCAGAAGGTAGATAGCTCAGCTTCTGCTATTCTTACTGGATTCATCTCAAACTAAAGACTGGATTGAATCATTTGACAGCTTTTATTTGTATTCTTAGAAAAACACATGTAGTTCACGTGTGCAAGCACACACATGCCTTCATGTAAACACACACAAACACGTAGCCACACAAAGGTATCGTTCTCAACATGGATTTGATTTCTAAGTGAGGACCTTGAGGTTTAGAATAATTTAGACTAATATTTTGTGGTCAGTCCAGGCCTTTACAGAACTAAAGGCTGTATTCTTTTCTAGATTATAACAATGTTTCTTAGAAATTGAAAGTATATTGAGCCAGCGATCCATGAATCTATGGCTTCATTTACTTCCCCTAAGTGACTTCATTTACTAGCCCCGACATACAAATTATACCAGGCATATGACTTCTTTATTATGAATATCACACCTAAGATTGAAATCTACTCAGCTGAGCACACTGACTTGCATCCTGAGGCAAATGTCAGGAGAGCAGTTTCCCTTAGGCCCGCTTCCCACATCAAGGAAATACTTGGCAGAGCACCTAAATCTTCTCCCTATTTTTGACCTTCCAGCTGTCTCTGCTGTCACATGATCTGGCAGCACTGGGAAAGCCCAATCCTAATGACACGGGCCTACCGAAGGCCATAAATGCACTCTCCCCGTCATTGGCTTTAAATGGCATTTAAGAAGATATCCACAAGGCCAAAGATCTCTGTGGCCCAGATGCCTGTTCACCCCGACACTTACTTTCTCTCTGCTAAACTTCAGGTTGGAAGTTAATTGTGCATGATATCATTCTAGAGATGTGAAATGTGCTCTCTGCACTGCCCTCTAGAGGCTGTGGTGCCAAGGCTAACGTCAGCTACTTAATATACATTGTGCTGTTTAGTCTTGCCAACAGCCTACTAAAGGAGAGATGTTCAACTCCATTTTTCATGCATAATCGATGTGTACTAGGGGCTTGACTTTTCCCGTAGAAAAGCCTAGGTGATCTTGGTTCGCATCTCCACCCATGAGTGGGCACAGTGTGAAGATTGAGGGGAGGTCTTTCTGAGTGCAACTTTCAGGCTTCCTTTTTGATATATGGAGTAACAATTCTGAATGGATGAATAAATCTGGAGGAGCCTGGAGTTAGCTATTAGTAGATCCCAACTGTTTGGGGACAAAAATCTTTTTGAATATCTAATTAAAGTGTGGCATATACCACTCCCCCGAAAGTATACAATTGTCCAAAATTTGTAGAACATTTCTGAGGATTGAGACATTTCTGGAAGGCAATGAAGACTTGGAATAGATGTTTTGGAACTGTACATCACATATTAGCATTGACATCAGTCCAACTCACAGTAGCAGTTTCCGAATTTCTCTGCGCAGGGACTTGCTGCTTTAACTAGCCTTGCCTCCTTGTGGCAGGCTAAAGCATCAAGGAGTCCATGCTCTCTGAAAGGAGTCCTCAGCCATTTACAAGGTGTGTATGCAACTCTCTTTCCTTTAGAGCCCCATTCTAGTTGCATTTCCTCTCTCAATCCTTTCCCAGGATATACTTTCTTACCAATTAAATTAATTACTTCTGGAGAATCAAACTGAGACATCACACAATAATTACATGTAGATTGTTTGAGTCTATATAACTAGTGTGTCTTAATGGGCATTAACTTTACAGGTAGAGACTTATGACATAGAAGTGGGCTAAGTAACCAGCCCAGATGTCTCTCAAAAACCACAGTAAGCTCAGCCTACACCAAAGTCTTTTTTGGTCGAAGACTTGACTTTTTTTCATGCATTTAGACCACAGAAGGGTTATGTATTAGGCACTGAATGAAACCTTGGAGATTCATAGAATGGGGAGTCTGATGAAGATCCTCCTTCTGTGATGTTTTTCTGGGGAACAAGAGGGGGAGAAAGGGGGAGAGAAAGAGTAAGAGAGAAGAAAATGGAGGGACAGGGAAGGGGGAGAGACAAAGAGGATAAATACACACACAGCACACACACAGACACACACAGATACACACATATATATTATATATATTATAAATACATATACACAGAGAGAAACAGAGACAGACAGAGAGAGACGAGATAATTAAAGATTGTTATGGAGACTGTTACACAACATAGGCGGGATGCATACTACAAAAGGAACTTAAAGTGGCTTTCAAGCCATCACAGTGAATTCAAGTTTCAGAAAGCATTTGATATAACTCTTTTTAAATATTTTTTACATTTTATTTATTTTTTTATGTATATGAGTGTACTGTCTGCATGTAGGTTTGTGCACCCATGTTGTACAATACCATGGAGGCCAGAAGAAGAAGGTGCTGGATTCCCCTGGAACTGGAGTTACAGACAGTTCTCAGCCGCCATGTGGGTCCTGGGGATCGAACCCTGGTCCTCTGCAAGAGCAGTCAGAGCTCTTAACTGCTAAGCTATCTCTCCAGCCCCTTGATATAAATTCTTGTAACCATCTCAGCTCATTGTACTTCCTCCATTCAACAACTGCTTACTGAATGTGTACTATGTACCAGCAAAGGAACATGCACGGTCTATACCTTTAGGGGCAAGACAGAAAGAGAACAAAGAAGTAAACAGATACTGAGGAATATCAGATCATAATGGCCACTGAGTTGAAAGAGAGAGCATACATTACTTTTTTTTTTTTTAATTTTTTTTATTAATTTTATTTATTTCTGTATGTGTATGAATGTACTGTCTGCATGCAAGTTTGCGCACCCGTGTGTCGTGCAATGCCGCGGAGGTCAGAAGAGGGTGTCGGAATCCCCTGGAACTGGAGTTGTCCTAGAATTGGAGTTTCAGATGGTTTTTGGCCACCACGTGGGTGCTGGGGATTGAACCCGGGTCCTCTTCAAGAGCGGTCGGTGCTCTTAACCGCTAGGCCATCTCTCCAGCCCCATACATTACCTTTTTCAACTGGATCTCCCCATTCTAATGCTGTATGGTATACATCCAATGTCCCTCTATGCCGTCATCTAGAAGAGCATTAGGTACGGAAAATCAAATTCCTTAAAAATCACTAAATCTAATGTGCTCTATTATTCAGAGGAAAATTTCCACTTGAAGTAGCTCTGAAGAATGAAGCCTCGTTCTAGATAGCAAGGGCTCAGCCAGTAGAGATCTGGGTGTTCCAAGCAGAGAGAAGAGCACCAAAGCCAGAGGGAGTCTAGGCTTGGGTGCAGAAGACCAGAAAGGCTTCACACGCCAGAGCAGGGACTGGAGAAGAAAATGGCTCTATAGATGTGCAAGAAGACCAAATCATGGAGAATCTTTCATGTCAATGTGAAATGCATGTGTTGACAGTGGAAGTAGTTCACAGAGAGCTAATAGCCAGGGGAGAAGATCTATTAAGATGCTAGGGCAGAGTCTAGTGGAGATGGGTTTTAGGTTTTGATCTACAATGTCTGCCAGGTGTTCGTGCAGTGAAAGTTACTGAGATAAGGGTTTTGGAAAGTAACTGAAGGATGAGAGCTCTGGCCTTAATAGTAGGCTAATTCATAGATGGATGAATACTTTGATAGCATCACTGGAGGATGACAGATTCTTTAGAAGACGCAGTCTAATGGGAAGAAACAGGTCATTAGGGGTGTGCAGTAGGAGGTATAGCCTTGTTCCTGATCTCCTTTCTTCCTCTCTTCCTCTCTCCTTTTTTTTATTTTCTGGGCACCATAAGATGAGAAGCTTTATTCCATCATCCACTCCTCACCAGTAAATTTGGCCTCATCTTACACCTATATAAAGAGGTTAGTGACCTTGGAGTAAAGCTATGAACCGAAATAAACCTTCTCTCTTTTAAAATAATTTTTCTAAAGTATTTTGTCACAGCAACAAGAATCCAAGTATCAGAAGAGTATAAAAATGGAGTCAATGGAACTTGCTAATAAATCAGACAGGAAGAAGGAAAAAATCAGTTATTAAAATGAGACCCATGGGGTAAATGGCAGAGATGTTTACAAGGACAAGGAAGGAAAATTTTGCAAAATCCACCTCAAGAATTCCCTTTCATATTCTCTACGATAGTGATGTCTATTGGAATCCAGGCTGCAGAACCACCATAAGACCCCGAGTATAAGAGTCCAGAGTCTTTAAAGAAAAATGGAAGAATCTTCACCATGTGCTAGCAGAAGGCTATTGTCTCATGTCTGTGCTGGATTTAGCATTATAGCATTTTCAAGATAGGCTTGTTGGGATGATAAATTATAGCATATCTCCTCAATGAAGAAGAAATAAATGGACAAGTAGTGAGATCTTGGGAAAGCCCATGAGCATTTAGAGTTGAAGCAAAAAGGAGAGGTCAGCGCAGAAAGAGTGAAAAAGAATTACCAGTGAGGAGCAACGAGAAAGGCAAGATGAGGCATTTGAAGTTGAGTTTGCCAGCAGACATGCACCATGGGACCTTCGCATTTACCTGTGGGGGTCATGGCTTCAGTGTACGTGACAGTGGCTTTCTCCTGAACACAGAGTCACCTGTTTCTGGAGAAATCTAGTTGTTAACATCACAATGTGAGCAAAAGAGAGTGGCAGTGTGCTTGGAGCGACCACAGAGTATTTCATTTCAATTTGCTTATCATAATTTAGGCAAATTAAATTTTCTTAAAATAAAAGAACAGTACCTCTCCTTTTCATTAATAGAAAATGTGGACATTTCTTTTAGAAATGAGAGAACTTCCCTGGGCTCTGGCTGACTAATAACTATTCCACTACTGTGCTTTCTTCTGCTAAGACTACCACTTCTATCACACCACTTCTAATTCCCAGGCCAGTGCTGTTTTCCAGGGAATCCAGCTGTCTCAGCAAAGCTTCCTGGTTGGTTATATTTAAAAAAACAACAATGTGGGAAAGAGTTAATTGGCAAACCCTGCGACTATATTTGCAACCTAAGAGGCCTGCTGTGACTTGTTATCTGCAGAGCTAAGCAGCTTGCTGTACAAGTGATATTCCAAGTTTACTGCTGTTAATGCCAACAGGGCTACTTAACACCTCCCTGTAAATGTTCTCAAGATTAATATCTTGCCATTTATTTTATGATTTTCCCCCCTTAGGATGAGAAGTCTTCTTCATCTGACCTAAGAGAAGGTCAGATCTATCAAATCCCTGAGGGGAGAGGCTCACTGGAAAGTTCCTTCATAACTTCTCCCCACGCAGCATGAATCACAGAGTAGAAAAATTGTTCAGAAGCAAGAAAAAGGCAAGCAAAGCCTGTGGAATCAGAGACCTGCGTTCAAATCCTTACTTGCTGAGTTAAAAATTCCTTAATTCGCCTCATCTTTATTGTTACTCTTCTGTTTACTAAAGCAGAAGACCTATTAAAGTCCTATCATAGACTTTCATTTGAATCTGGCTTCTGCCCTGTCCACTTACTGACATGCTATCGCTCTAATTATGCATTTTCTATGACTGGCCTACCCTCTTCCCTGAATCATGTTATTCCCTTAGAATTTTCTGAAATCCAAAGGCCTGTTTTCCCTCTGTTACTGCACCTGCTTGGTTTTTAGGGCTCCCTTCTCCTCTATCTGATCTCAGAACTGTACAGCAGGCTTTCTTCCTGTTTTTTTCCTACATGTTCTCTCTAGATAATATCCATTATCACCTCATTAAGCTTCATGCATGTGCTGACAACTATCACATTTATCTCTGTAGTCTATATGTGTCCTTTGAGATATGGTCTGTTTCATTCATCTCCTCCCTTGATATTTCTACTTGGATGCTCTTTGGAGATCTTATATCAACATACCCATTAGTCTTGAGCTTCTTCTAAAGAATATATCACCTCCTGTATCTATCACTCCTAAATTAATTGAACCATATGCAAGACCATGACTTAAATTAAAAACCTAAGTTTCCTAGTTAATCTTGTTCTCACTTCCATTCCGCATATACAATCTACTGGTACTCGTGTGGACTCTAATACACAAGGACCTCTTCAATTCATTTCTCATTTCCAGGAATGTCAGGTTTTCAGTCCCATTCTCCACCATTCTAGAACCATCTGTGTTATTTCTTGCATGGCCTATCTGTATAAACTACTGAATCCACCGATTCTCTAGCCTCTGGGCTTCTTCTGGAAAAGTCCTAGCATGAAACTGGAGAGAAGGGAACACATGAACGTGGGGTGTGTGTTGCATTGTCTTCCAGCTTTTGAGATTCCCACACACTGCAGGGATCTTCAGTAATAAGGCTCTTCTCTCCATGTAGGCCCCCAGTCCTGGGACTCCATGCTCAGCACACTTCCTTGTCTTTGGTCTTGGTGTAGTAATGACTCCTCATTGCTTTTGATACCAAGAGAGAGCACAGTCTTTATGTGACTTCCTTATACTCTGCTTTGTATAGATCTTGTATTGAGTACCCAAATTATCCTTGTTTGAAAATGTATTCTAATTCTTCTTTTATTGAATTTTTATGTGTTTCATACATAAATTCTCAGCCAATCTTAATTGCCTTATACCCTCTTCTCCCTTGGCACACTCCCTTGTCCCCCCAAACCACCCCAAGTTCACCCCTTCCGTCATTCTTGCTAGACTGTCTTTTGCCAAATTACTCTCCCCAATCAATCATCAGTGACAGCTTCTTCCTTGATCTCTTGAGCTCTAGACAGCTTATCCAGAGTTTCTTTTCTAAGGAAAGCCAGGTCTTCCTTACCTGACCACCACCTGCTGCCAATATTTCCTCAGCCAAGGTTGGACTCTGCTACCCATTTCTGCAGTTCTGTGCTGGGTTTTTGTCCAGCTGAGCTTGCATGGGTCTTGTGCATGCTGATACCAATGCTGTAGGTTCATATAAACAGGGTCCCAGAAGCTTGTAGGATTCATTTCCATCTGGTCTTGCGTCACCTCCCTGGCTCTTACAATCTTTCTGCTCCCTCTTCTGCAATGTTCCCCTAGCCCTGGGTGGGTGAAGCTGAAAATAGGCAGTCTGTCCATGGGACCACCTTCTGTAGACTTATAATCTTCATGGTTTGGCTATTCAGACCCTTTTGAGTTCCTGGTCTCCTGCTACATGGAGGAACATCATTAATGAAAGGTAAGAGGTAGTTAATGCCTTCTTGGGTCCTTGTTCTATGATGCTTGGGTCTTATGTGTAAAGGTTGCATTGAGATGTGTCACCTGGGCATGAGCCATTCATAGACCATGTCTGTGTGTGTGTCCAGTTGTGGGAATCTGTACTATTCTCATCTGGAGCAAAAGAAGCCTCTTTTTTGAGTGGTATCTGGGATATTTGTCTGTAAATATAAGGATACTTCTTTTGTAGTATGAAAAATGTTACCTTAGCCCAGGGATGTATCTTCCTTGTGGAATTGTTTAAGATCTATGACCTCTCTAGATGTGTGCATCTGGCTATGTTAACAATACCACAGATGAGTTTTCTTCCACTGAGTGGGCTTTAGGTCCAATTGGTTAGCCATTGATTTCCCCCAAGATAGAAGTGTCCCTACTGCACTGATGTCTTATGCTGTGCTGGTCATTGACATGGGTATTTGGTCTTGAGGCTGATGTTGGACCATGTGTTGATGTTCTCCATTAGTGGCTTGCATAGTGTTCTCAAGAGCTATGAGAGCTCTCTTTCGGGGTGGTAGCTTCCAGGTCAGATCCAGCTCCATTGCTCAAGATTTAGTCTCAGAACTATGTCCTGTCTTCTGCAATAGGGTCTTAACTTCAGGTTTGGGGAGGTAGTCAGGGCTGTGCCAATAGCCTGTGTAATTTTGGAAGTTTCTTGGACTACCCTGGGCAATGATTCAAAGAAGTTTTCTCCTGTCTGGTACTATTTCTTGACATGCAGCCTTCATCTTTCCATATGGACTCATGTAGAGGTATTTTGTGTGTGTGTGTGTGTGTGTGTGTGTGTGTGTGTGTGTGTGTGTGTGTGTGTAATTTGTCTATTGACTGTTAGAATAATATGATTCTCGGGGTTTTTTACCCCAGCAAGGCATTATCTCTTCTGTCTCTCTCTTTACCTGTCTAGCCCTTCCTTCATGTCTTCTCTATGCCTTGTCCATTTAAAGTATCCCCATTTCTTCCTTGATACTGGCAGGCTCCTATGGCCCACTTATCTTGGGCTCCATTTTTCCTGCTTTATTCCCCTTTCCTTCTATAACCCTTCCATTTCCCTCCCACTTAGATATCCTAATTTATCCAGTCTTCCCTTAGTAACACCTGTCACCTACTAGCCTTGTGTCTCAGGTTCTCTCTTTCCCTTTACCTTCCTGGTTCCTTTTCATTTACCTGGGTCCTGTAGTTACATCAGGGCATATAGCTACATATAAGGATTTGGTGCTAGGGTCCACAAATGAGGGACTATATAAATCATTTCTTTTTCTGAGTCTGTGTTACTTTACTTAGCATAACAGCTTCTAATTGCGTCCATTTACCTGCAAATTTCATGATACATTTTTCTTTTTTAATTAACTTTTATTGAGTGCTTTTCGTACAACATTTCTTAATCAAATTTAGACTCATTCCCCCATCCATGTCCACCCCTTACATCCCCCAGCCCCCCACCAGAACTCATGGATTCTGTCATGCATGTTAAGTCCTGTCTTGCATCTTTTTCTCAGTCTTTTATAACCTTTTAGATGCACAAGTTTACTGTTTTGGTCAGTTCTTTGAATAGGTTTCTCTCTCTTTTTTTGTTCCCTTTAATTTTATATTATTCCAAAAGATGCATATATACACTCCACTCATAAATCAAAATTACAGATTCTTAATATAAACCATAGGTTAATTCCTTTTTTTTTTTTTTTTTTTTTTTTTTTTTGAGACAGGGTCTCCCTGTAGCCCCAGCTGTCCTGGAACTTGCTCTGTAGACCAGGCTGGCCTTGAACTCACAAAGATCTGCCTGCCTCTGCTTCCCAAGTGTTAGGATCAAAGGTGTGTGCCACCACACCCGGCCATAGGTTAATTCCTAAACACATTTAGAGATTCACATTTTAACAGTAAAGTTGGATGCAGGTAAAAAGATGTGTAACTTTACATTCTTTTTTTTTTTTAGAATATGAATACATATTTTCCATCCATATATATGTGTGAATTCAAGTGGTAGGACAATTCTAGAGCCCATTAAGAGATTCACATTGGAATAGCACAGCTGCTTTCAGATACAATGAAATATAATAATAAGGTTGCTCAGTTTGCCTGCCAACTGGGGATTTGGTGTTAGCATCCACAAATGAGGGAAACCATCCCCCCCCCTTTTTTTTTCTGGGACTATGTTACTTCACTCAGCATAATGGCTTCCAGTTCCATCCATTTACCTGCAAAGCTCATAATGTCATCTTTCTTTACTGCTGCATAGAACTCCATTGTGTAGATGTACTACATTTTTGTTATCCAGTCATCTGTTGAGGGGCATTTGGGTTGGTTCCAGGTCTTTGCTATTGTGAAGAGAGATGCAATAAACATAGCTGTGCATGTATCTTTGTGGTAAGATGCATCTTGTGGGTATATACCCAGGAGCGGTATGGCTGGGTCAGGTGGTAGGCTCATTTTGAGTCTTTTTCTTTTAAGGGTTCTCGACACTGCTTTACACGATGGCTGTACCAGTTTACATTCCCACCAGCAGTGGATGAGTTTTTTCCTTTCCCCACAACCTCTCCAGCATATGGTGTCTTTTGTTTTCTTGATCTTGGCTAGTCTTATTGGAGTGAGATGATACCATAGTGTGGTTTTAATTTACATTTCCTTAATTATTAATGATGTTGAACACTTTTTAAGATGTTTCTCAGACATCTTTACTTCCTTACTGGTGAGGTTTCTGTTGTCTCTTTACTCCATCTTTTGAGTAGGTCATTTGTTTTTTTACTTCTTTGTTTTTTAAGTCATTTATATATTCTGGATGTTAATGCTCTGTCAGATGTATAACTGGTGAAGGTTTCCTCCCACTCTGTGAGTTTTCTTTTCACTTCCTTGATTGTTTCTTTAGCTGTACAAAAGCTTTTGAGTTTGATGAGGTCCTACTTGTCAGCTGTTGACCTTGTTTCCTGTGCAGCTGTTGTTTGATTTAGAAAGTCTTTTCTTACGCCTATGTCTTATAGGTTACTGCCAACTTTTTGTACAAGGTGATTGTACCAAAAAGGTGATTGTTTATTTCACTGTACAGAAGATTTTTAGTTTAATGAGGTCCCACTCATTGATTGTTGACTTTATTTCCTGCACAGCTACTGTCTTATTTAGAAAATCTTTTCCTATACCTATGTTTTGTAGGTTACTGCCAATGTTTTCTTCTAATATTTTCAGAGTTTCAAGTTTCACATTGAGGTATTTGATCTGTTTCAAGTTGACTTTTGTACAAGGTGAAAGGTAGGGGTTTAGTTTCATTCTTCTACAAGTGGCGATCCAGTTTTACCAGCACCATTTACTGAATATACTTCCTTTCTCCTCCACTGAGTGTTCTTGGTCCCTTTGTCAGGTGGCTAAAATTGTGTGTACTCAAGTTTGGGTCCACAATTTTGTTCCATTGCTCTGTGCATCTTTTTTTTTTTTTTAACAAGTACCATGCTGTTTTTATGACTATAGATCTATAATATAGTTTGAAATATAGTATAGTAATCCCTCCTGCATTACTATTTTTGATCAGGGTTGCTTTGGCTATCCACAGTCTTTTGTTTTTCCATATGGACTTCAGGAATTTTTTTCTAATTCTGTGAAGAAAGTCACTTTTTTTTTTTAATTGGGGTTGCATTGATTTATATATTACTTTCATTAGATGGTCATTTTTATTATATTAATTCTTCCAATCCATGAAAATGGGAGTTCCTTCTATCTTCTGATGCATTACTCAATCTCTTCTTCAAAGATTTAAATTTTTCATTGTAGAGATCTTTAATGTCTTTAATCAGCTTTGTTCTGAGATAGTTAATTAATTCATTAATTTTTGAGGCTCTAGTGAAAGGGAGGGTTTCCATGTACTCCTCGAATTGCTTGTTATTGGCATATAGAAAAGCTACTGATTTTTGTAGATTAAGTTTGTAACCTGCCACTTTACTGAAACTGTTAATTTTTTCCAAGAGCTTTTCTGGTGGAATTTTTGGCATCCTTTAGATACTATCATGTCATCTGCAAAAAGAGATACTTTGACTTCCTCTTTTCTAATTAGTACTCTTTTAATTTTTTTTTCTTGTCTTGTTGATCTAGCAAGTGTTTTAAGCACTATATTGAAAAGAAGTGGAGATAGTGGGCAACCTTGCCAGGATCCTGACTTTAAGGGGGAAAGCTTCTATTTTTTTTCCATTTAGAATAATGTTGGCTGTTTGTTTGTTGTATATACCTTTAATTATGTTCAGGATTGTTTACTCCAGTCCAATTCCCCCTAGGACTTTAAACATAAAGCCACATTGAATTCTATCAAAGGCCTTTCCTGCATCAATTGAGATAACCATGTGGTTTTGTCTTTGAGTCCATTTATATGATTTATGACATTTATTGATTTACATATGTTGAAACATCCCTGCATCTCTGGGTTAAATCTGACTCGATTATGGTGGATGACTTTTTTAATGTGTGCTTATATGTGGTTTGCAAGTATTTTATTGAGAACTTTTGCATCTATAGTCATTAATGACACGGCTCTAAAATTTTTTTATTGGATCTTTGCCCGTTTTGGTAGTAGAGTGATGCTGGTTTCATAGAAGGAATTTGGGAGATTTCCTCTATTTCTATTATTGAATAACTTAAGTAATATTGGTTGTAGGTCCTCTGTAAATGTCCAGCAGAAATCTGCTGTAAATCCATCTGGGGTTGACCTTTTTTAGTTGGGAGGTTTTGTATTACTATTTCAATTTCCTTATAAGCTATGGGTCTGTCTAAGCTATTAATTTCTTCTTGGTTAAGCTTTGGTAATATTCATTCATTTCTTTTAGGTATTCAAATTTAATAGAGCGTAGGTTTTAAAAATATTCCTATAACACACTCTGGATCTTTTTGTTATCTGTTGTGATGTTTCCATGTTTCCCCTCACACTTCCAATTTTGTTGATTTGGAGTTGCTCTTTCTTTTGGTTAACTGGGCTAAGGGTCTGTCTATCTTGTTTATCCTTTCAAAGAATCAGCTCTTGAACTCTTTGATTCTTTGAATTGTTTTCTTTGTTTCTATTTCATTTTTTGTTATTTCTTCTTATCTGTTAGGTTTGGGTTTCATTTGTTGCCTTTCAAGTTACTTGAGTTGCAATGTTAAGTTATTNGTTTTACAAGTAATCCAGGATACCTAGTTATATAGAAAATAGCAAAAACAGAGAAAAACAGAGGCAAAAAATGTTAAATTCCTTTTTTTTTTTACAAATCGACTTTCTGAGACAGGGTCTCCCTGCCAACCTAGCTGTCCTGGAACTCACTCTGTAGACCAGGCTGGCCTTGAACTCACAGAGATCTGACTGCCTCTGCCTCCCAAGTGCTAGGATTAAATGCGTGCACCACCATGCCTGGCTGCTCTTTCTTTTTTAATGTGGGTATTTAGAACTGTTTATAAAGTGTCCCAGAGGTTTTGTTGTGTTGCATTGTCTTTTTCGTTTAATTCCAGCAATACTCTTGTTTCTTAATTTCTCTTTTGACCCATTCGGTATTCATGAGCGTGCCATTTAATCTCCATGAGTTCATGTAGTTACTAGGGCATCTTTTGGTGTTGATATTAAGCTTTATTGCATTGTGGTGTGAAAGAATGCATGAAATTATTTTTTTGTATTTGTTGAGGTTTGTTCTGTGTCCCAGTATGTGGCCAATTTTGGAGAATGTTCTGTGGGGTGCTGAATAGAATGTGTATTCTTTGGTGCTTTGGTAGAATATTTGGTAGATGTCTGCTAGGTCCATTTAGTGTATAGTATTGCTCAGTTCAGATGTCTCTCTGTTTATTCTTTGTCCATTTGTCCTGTCTAATGGACACTATAGGCTTTGAAGTCCCCTACTACTGATGTGTTGGGATTAATCTGTGTATTAAAATCCTATAGAATTGTGTTTATGAAATTTGGTGAACCAGAGTTTGGTGTGTATATATTTATAATTGTGATATCTTTTTGTTAATTGTTCCTTTGATGAGAATGAAGTGATCCTCTTCATTTCTTCTGATTAGTTTTAGTTTGAAGTCTATTTTGTCTAATATTAGAATAGCAACTCCTGCTTACTTCTTAGTGCCATTTGCCTGGAATAATTTTTTCCACCCTTTCACCTTAAGATGGTGCCTGTCTTTGAAGTTGAGATGGGTTTATTACAGACAACAAAAGGATGGATTTTGTTTCTTAATCCATTCTACTGGTCTATGTCTTTTGATTGAGGGATTCAGTCCATTGATATTTAAAGTTATTAGTGAGAGATGTATATTGCTTTCCATCATTTTAGTTTCTGTTTGCAATCTTGGTCTAGGTTTGTAGTTCCACAGTTATGCCTTCATTAACTACTTTTTTGTTACCACTTGGGTTTAGTCAGTCCTTTCTTCCACTCTTTGTATTGTGTCAAGTATTCTCTGAAGGGCAGGTTTTCTGGACATGAATTCCTTCAGCCTATTTATATCATGAAAGATACTTATTTCTCCTTCAACTATAATAGACATTTTTGCTGGGTAAAGTATTATGGGTTGACATCTATAGTCATTTAGAACTGGGAATAGTTTGGCCCAAACTCTTCTGGCTTTCACCATTTGCATTGAAAAGTCACCTGTAATTTGGGTAGATTTTCCTTTATATGTGACTTGTTGTTTTTCTTTTGCAGCTTTCAGTATTCTCTCTTTGTTTTGAATATCTAGTATTTTTACTATGATATAGTATGTGGAATTTCTTTTTTTGGTCCTGTCTATTTGGTGTTCTATGTGCTGCTTATATTTGTATGGGTATGTCCTTCCTTAATTTGGGGAAATTTTCTTCTACAGTCCTGTTGAAGATCTGGTCAATATCATTTTTCTGAGATTCTTCTCCTTTCTCCTACCTATGATAGGTAGATTTGGTCTTTTCATGATGTCCCACATTTCCTGAATATTCCATTTATTTATTTTTTACATTTTTCCATAATATTTGCTTGAGTGGTCCAGTTCTTCCTTGCTGTCTTCCAGTCTTGATATTCTATTTTCTACTTCATCCATTCTGTTACTTAGCCTTTCTCTCATCCTTTACAGATGGCTTATTGAGTGTTTCACTTCCTTTTTCATTTCAGCCTGAATTTTCTTCAGTATTTCTATCTCTTTTGTGAATTCAGTCCAAAATTTTTCATTATGTTTGTTAAGTTTATCCCTATCTTCTTTTAGTTCTTTGTATTGTTTGTTTGTGTATTCTTTAAATTCCTTGAATTCTTTGATCATGTCTGATAGTTCTTTTAAATTCCATGTCCTGGGGCTGGAGAGATGGCCTAGCAGTTAAGAGCGCTGACGGCTCTTACAGAGGACCTGGGTTCGATCCCCAGCACCCACATGGTGGCCGAAAACCATCCGAAACTCCAATTCCAGGAGAACTCCAGTTCCAGGGGAAGCCAACACCCTTTTCTGACCTCCGCGGCATTGCACAACACGGGTGCACAAACCTGCATGCAGACAGTACATTCATACACATACAGAAATAAATTTAAAAAAATTAAAAAAAAAATCTAAAAAAAATTTCCATGTCCTGAGGCACATCTAGGGGGTCCTCATTTTAGCACTCTTATGTTCTCCAGGGCTGGTTACAAATGTCTGGATCTGGGTCTGGGGAAGGGAATCCTCATGTGTTCTAATTCTTACTGGTTTAAGTTTGAGTTCAAGTATTCTTATGTCTTTGTGTCACACACACAGAGGGGGAGAGAGAGAGAGTGAGAGAGAGAGAGGATTCCTAGCTGTTCTAAACATATTGTATCAACTCAACATTG
Source organism: Rhizomys pruinosus (assembly GCA_009823505.1). NCBI lineage: Eukaryota > Metazoa > Chordata > Mammalia > Rodentia > Spalacidae > Rhizomys > Rhizomys pruinosus. The sequence goes on from VZQC01012976.1 coordinate 2,221,112, forward strand.
TGTGCAACAGCAGTGAGTGATCACTGAAAGGCATATGCTGCACCACCCCTCAGCTGGAAAGCATTCAGAAGTCCCAGGTACAGCTACAGAAGCCCCTGTCTTTGGAATCATGTCCTTCTGTTATTGCCACTCTCCACTTATTTTTCCAAGCACATCTTGCTCTTTTCTGTTGCTTTTTCTTGTACTTCAGCCAAGCAGATATTACTAAATTTCAGACAGTGCAGCTGTCTAGCTGTTTTCTCTGGGTTGGATTGTGAGCATTGCTCTCTTGATTCAGAGCTCTGGAGATTAGCACACAAGACTCTATGTGGGATGAGGAGATGGCTCACTAGGTAAGGTGCTGGATGCTCAGGCATGGGGCCTGAGTTAGCACCTCAAACATCCACCTATAATCAGGGTGAGATGGGAAACAAATGTCATTACAAATTTAGAGACAGGGCAGACTCAGGAGGAAGGATCTCTGGAGATTGCCAGCTCTGTGTGAACCAGCAAGCCCTGGTTGAGAGAGATTGTTTCGAAAATGAGGTAGAGAGTGATGGAGGAAGACACTTTAGGACAGCCTCTTGGGAGAGATATTGTCTCATGGAGAGAGCTGGGAGAATCATTATAGTTCAGGAGATTGCTACAGGCCCCTTTCTTTCTAAGGTTGTATATACAGTAAACAACTGACCAGGGAGAGACCCTTTAGTAGTGTATGAGTTTGTAAATTTTCCAGGGAAATCATCAGTGTTGTATCCATCAGTGAGTTGTTCATTCTGTGGGTGGGATTTTCAGTGGTGTAGCTGTATATAAATCACCCAGCAGACTTTCTGGGGTGTGGCTACCGTGAAGTCACCCAGCTCATGGAAGTAATGCCAGTAGACTCATTAGGTTCACCAATGAATCCTTAGAGAATTGAGGAATTAGACAAGTAGAAACACCTAGGTCAAAGAATATGTTGTATTTATCCTGTATTATTTACCATAGACTTTCCAATATCTGATATTTTTAGATAGTAAGATAATCAAGTCAGCTTACTTTTAAAATATTTTATTATGGGGCTGGAGAGGTGGCCTAGCGGTTGAGAGCGCCGACCGCTCTTACAGAGGACCCGGGTTCGATCCCCAGCACCCACATGGCGGCCGAGAACCGTCTGAAACTCCAATTCCAGGAGAACTCCAGTTCCAGGGGAATCCGAGACCCTCTTCTGACCTCCGCGGCACTGCACGACACGGGTGCACAGACCTGCATGCAGACAATGCATTGATACACATACAGAAATAAATAAAATTAAAAAAAAAATAAAATATTTTATTATGTTTTATTTTATGTGTATGAGTATATTACCTGCATGAATATTGGTGAAACTTTGTTATACAATGGCCATGGGTGGTGGTCAGAAGAGGGCATTGGATCCCCTGGAACTGAAGTGACAAACAGTTGTTAGCCACTATGTGGGTGCTGGGAATCAAACTATGGTCCTCTGTAAGAGAAGTCAATGCTCTTAACCACTCAGCTCTCTCTCCAGCCCTAAGTCAGATTTCTTTAAATATTCTTGTTACCACAAATAAATATTGATGCATGATTTATAAGGATATTTAGAATGATTAAATCAATTTCTTTCCATAACTATATGAAAACTTTAATACTTTCCAAAATTTTATGATTCAGAGTAAAGAGCATGAAGCTAATGTAACCCCTAGAAGGCTGGAAAATGATACATATTTGTGCGGGCAGGATTAATCAACTTAAAGACACATGTTCATTTTGTTTCTCTTTTTTCAAAAAGGTCTATTATTTTCACTGAAGTCTATTCAAACTAAAGAAATTGAGAAAGGATTTTGAGTGTATGTGATTTAGTCTGAGACCTCACAACCCCATGATATTTATCTGTATCACAGGCATAGAAATAGGAAGAAACCAGCTGGTCTCTTGGATACTACCAAGGCCCCGTACATCTTTCTCAACAATGATGCATACCAAATGCCCATCGACAGAACAGCTAGAGATCATCACATAAATGTTCAACCCATTTAATGGTGAGAAAAGTTTAAAGGTAGACTTCCCATATTGATGTAAATTCCGGATGTAGAAGACCTCAGGAGCTAGCCTTTCTGGACCAGTGGCCTCTAGGGAGACTGAGGAAGCACCTATGCACAACTTCACAAACAAGAACTCGAAGGAACATGAAGATGTTTTCTTGTTCAAAGTCAAAATACCCATGTGGGTGGAGCTGAGAGCATTTCTACTGAGTTCTCACCTCCTGCACAATGCTCATCTCACATATGTGATCTGGACCTCCACTCCAGGCCAATACTTTAATGCTTTTAAATTCCTCCAGTGTCTACCTTGTGTCACATGTGGCAATTTTAACAGTTTGAACAGTTGGAAGCAAGAATACTTTTATACCTCTGCTCACAGTAGGGCCCCATAGCAGCCTTATCAAATTGGTATTTAGGGGAAAGGGAGCTCTTAGAAGAAAACCACCACCACTGGCTCTTCTGTAGTTACCCATCAGAAAGGGACAACAAAGGGATCACCTTGTGAATGTGCCAACTCTGTCTTATAACCTTTCCGCTTTGTGACTGAAAATCAGTGGAGACAGCACAAACCCCATCCTCCTGTTTTCTTTTCTTATTTTGAAGCAACAATTTTCTCTTACTATTGTAACAAAGTGTGGCATTCTTCTTCCTCCCAGAGACTGGGGTCAGCTATTTCCTCTGATTGAACAGTCTTCTCTGATGGCCTGTTTCAGTGTGGAACCACCTAAATGACCATGGAGACGGAATTTAAGCCAAAAGATTTTGCCCAATAAAAGTACTAAGAGGGAAGTACAAGGGAACAAGAGCTGCCCTCTGCCTTATCCTCATAATAACTTCTTATAGGTAAAGGTACAGCAAAGTAAATATTTATAGGCACATGCTAATAGCTCTTGCTCCTATGAGTTCTGCTTAACTCCAGTCTATTTATCAGGGTGGAGTGGTATGGATGAATGAATGAGAGATGGGCTTAGGTCAAAGAATACCTATCGTCTGCTTGCTTTGTGATTCTGACAAGATACTGAACATCATGGAGATTCATTTCCCATAACTCAAATAATAATCACACTTACCTCAATAAGCTTTGGACATCTAATTAGTATGGAAACTGTAAGAGAGCACTTGAGTTTAAAAGACACTCTTCCTCTTCCATATCTGACAGTGAGTAAAATAGGCTTCACCATAAACCTGCCAAACACAGTGTCAATGGAAGGCAATAGCACTGCACAGCAACTGTGTCTGCAAGGAACAGAGATGTATTGAAGTGCCTCCGGACTGTCCTGGGACCTCTGGCCAACATGTCACTCCTGCCTGGCCTTGGATGACCCTCAGCTCACTAGATAAAATAAAGACTTTTATACAGTTTCGAATTACTAGCTTTATGTAAATTGGCACAAGAACACCCCAAGTAGGAAATTAGTCAGTTTAGAACCCAAATTTCCAGCCTGGACAGGAGGATTTTTGCTCCAATTCCATTAGTTGAGTTTATTTTTATAATCTATTTACCTAAAGACTTGGAATCACTCACCCAAATAAAACTTTATTCCTGCTTTTTGTTCTTCAATTGTGAGGTTTTCCATTTGTTTAGGTGTATTTCCAGGTCATGATCTCTATCCTCTTCTTATTAAAGATAATAGTCAATAGTAAAACAGTAGTATTGACACCTGCCATTATATTACTTATTTTTTATGTTCTTTTTTATTGACATTTTGTATATTTCATACATAATTTTTCAGTCCAATTTGGATACCTTCCCCTCTCCCTGCCCCTCCCCCCACCCCAGTTCATGCATTCTGTCATACATGTCTTGCATCTTTCTCTCAGTCTTCCCAAGGATTTTTTCTGCAGAGACTTGTTTGGGGCAGAATTTAAGTGATCAGTCAGTTCTTTGACCCAGTCCTTATGTTGTTTTTTGTTCCCTCCCCTTTGTACCTTTGTATTACTATAAATTATGCCTGTATAAACAACACATATGTATCAAAATTATGACCTCTGGGAATAAACTGCATGTTAATTCCAAAATATGTTTTGGGATTCACATTTTTCCCTTTAATTTTATATTACTCTAGAATATGAATACATATCTTCCACCCATATACAATAATTACAGTGTCTGAATATAAGTGGTAGGTCAATTCTAGAGCCCGTTAAGAGATTCACATTAGCACTTGGGAGGCAGAGGGAGGCGGATCTTTGTGAGTTCAAGGCCAGCCTGGTCTACAGAGTGAGTTCCAGTACAGCTGGGACTACAGGGAGACCCTGTCTCAAAAAGACCAAAAAAAAAAAAAAAAAAAGAAAGAGATCACATTATAGCAGCAGAACTGCTTATCAGATACAAAGAAAATATAAATAATAAAAGTGGCTAGACATCGTTGCAGCTGCCACTGGGCTTTGGAATTGGTTAGCATCCAGAAATGAGGGAAACCGATTAGCCAGTTTTTTTTTTTTTTGTTTTTTTAAATTGTTTTTATTTAGTTTTTGATATGTGTATGAATTTACATGTCCTGCAGGATAGGTCTGTGCACCATGTCGTGCAATGCCGCGGAGGTCAGCAGCAGGTCTCAGATTCCCCTGGAACTGGAGTTTCTCCTGAATTGGCGTTACAGACGGAGTCTTAGCCGCCATGTGGTGCTGGGATCGAAACCCGGGTCCTCTGCAAGAGCGATCAGTGCGCTTAACCGCTAGGCATCTCTCCAACCAGCCGCACCATTTGCCTTGTTTTTTTGCTATGGTTTTTAATTTTAAGGTTAAACGTAGAGATTCCCATAAATGAAACTTTGATACCAAAAAAGCATTAAAATACAGTGATAACTTAAATGTAAAATTCCATTGAATTTTTCTCCACTTGTATTGCTGCTATAGAAGTATACAAAATATAGACATTATAAATATGTAGCATACATACAGGACGTATAGCACCGTGATTGGAGGAATTTTCTTTCTTTCTTTCCTGTCTTATTTTCTTGTGCTTTCTATGGGTCGGGTAGTAGGGGGGTCGTTTAGTGGGTCCGGGGGTTGAGGGGGGGCGGAAGATAATCGCTTGACACTTCCTGGTCGGATGCTTCCTTCCTTCCGTTCCATTCCAGGTAGTCCAAGGAGTGTCAAACATAGTCCTAAGGGAAGAAGAAGAGAAAAAAAAAGAAAAAAAAAAAAAAAAAAAAAAAAAAAAGGGGGGAGGAGGAAGGGGGAAAAAAAGGAAGGGGGGGGGAAAAAAATGTGCGGGGGGGTTGATGTCTTATCGTTGGGTCTGTTCTGGTAGGGTCTGTTCTTCGTCGGGGGCGCAAAAAGATGAAGGGAGTCCTGAAGATTTTCGCGCAAAGGAACGTGCTTGAAGTTTAGTCCTACCTTGCAGACCCAAAAAAAGCAGGGGAAGGGGGGCGGGCAAAAGGTGAAAACGGAGAAGCAAAACCGGAGTAAGGGAAGCCCCATGGAATAACTCACAAGAACATATGTTAGGGGGAAAGGTCCCCCACCTCCCACAATCAAGGACCGGAGAGACCATAAAAATGGCAAATCATGGCAGCAAAATTAGGAAGATATAACACAGCAAGGAAAAAAATGGGGGGGGGGCTGTGTGGGGATAATTACGGGGGGGCGGATTTGCTGGGGAATGGGGGGGGGGGTAGGTGGGCGGGTAGTGGGGGCGGGTGTGGCGACTTTCCTTCCTAGGGTTTCTTAGTGGGAGGAGTCTTGGAGGGATAACTTTTTTTTTGTTGTTACTATTTTATTTACTGGGAATCACGTTGAGCCAAAGATAATTTCTTTAAATACATTTCCATCCAAATTTACACAATGGCGGCGGCAGTGTCAATGATGTCAATATTCCATCGCTTGACCACAAAAATGCACATCGAATATCCACTTGCAGAATGTACCAGATTTAATTTTTTATCCAGTTCCAGTTAAGGGTATTTGTGGGTTGGTTCCAACTCTTCAGTATTGTGTGAAGATAGCTGCAAGAAACATAGCTGGTGCGATGATAGTCTATTGTGGTAGATTGAAGTTCTTACTGGGATGATATACCCAGGAGTAGTGGGGCTGGGTTAGGTGGTAGGCACATGATTATTTATCCTTTTTGATTGCTGAGTGGTCAGCACGGCTTATATCCGAGGTAGTGGAAGTTGAATGTGGGGGTGAGTGAGGGAGATGGGGAGGGTACATTGACGGGGGTCAGCCGGGAGAAGAGAGCGGAGGGTGGGGAGGATAGGAAGTGCGCCGGCCCTTTCCCACAATCTCGGGGTCCACGGCATGTTAGAGTGTCGTTTAAGAAAATAATTTTCTTGGGATCTTGGGGGTACACAGGGGGATCGAAGGTGGTTAGTGAAAGAAGGGGAATAAAGGGAAGGGTAGAAAGATGAATCCGTAGTAAAGTGGGTTTTAATTATACATTTCCCTTAAGTATTAAAAATGGCAAACACTTCTAAGATGTTGTTCTCAACCATCGTTACTTCCTCAGTGGTGAAAATCTCTGTGCAGTCTCTTTAACTTCCATCTTTTGAGTAGGGTCATTTGTTTTACTTCGTTGTTTTTTAAGTAATCTATATATTCTTGAAGTTAACGCTCTGTCAGAAGTATCACTGGTGAAGGTTTCTTTCCACTCTGGTGGGGTTGCTCTTCAGTTGCCCTTGTTTGTTTCTTTCCCTGTACAGAGCTTTTGAAGTTTGATGAGGTCCCACTTCTCAGCTGTTTGACCTAATTTCCTGTGCAGCCTGCTGTTTGGTTTAGAAAAATCTCTTTCCTACGCTTTATGTCATGTAGGTTTTGCTGCCAACTTTTTCTTTCTATCACCTTTCAAGGTTTCCAGTTTCAGGTTGAGATCTTTGACACTTGGAGTTTATTTTGTACGCGTGAGATGTAGGGGTTTAGTTTTGTGCTTCCACAAATTGTGATCCAGTATTGTTTGCCAACAGCATTTGCTGAAGATGCTATCTTTCTTCTGTTGAGCTTTTTTTGGCCCTTTTTGTCAAATATGAGGTGCTGAATTATATGAGCTCAAGTGTGGATCTGCAATTTTGTTCCATTAGTCCAATGGGTCTGTTTGGTGCCAGTACCGGGCTGTTTTATGACTATGGCCCTGGGATATAGCTTGAAGTCTGGTAGAGTAATCCGCTCTGTATGGCCCTTTTGCTCAGGGTTTGCTTTAGCTATTAGGTCTTTTGTTGTCCATAGAATTGGGATGTTTTTTTCAAGTCTGTGAAGAAAATCATGGATTTTGATTGGGATTGCATTGAATCGTATATAAATTTGGGTAGAAAGGACATTGTTACGATATAAATTGTTCCAATCCATGAGCCTGGGACGTCTTTTTATCTGTTGATGTCATCTTCAATCTCCTCTTCAGGGATTAAAATTTTTGTTTAGAAGGGCTTTGGGGGCTTTGGTTTAGGTAGGATGCCCAGGTGAGGAGGGTAGGTAAAGACTGGGTGGATTGGAGAAATGGTATTTAATATGAGGTAATTTTTGAGGCTCTTGTGATTGGGCAGTTCGCCTTCTCTTCGGATCCTCCAGTTCTTATTGTTGAGTGTAAAGAACAGCTACGGATTTTTTTAGGTTTATTTTCTATTCTACTGCTTTACTGAAACGAGTTAATAATTTCTAGGAAGTTTTCTGGTGGATTTTTTAGCATCCCGTAGATAACTATCATATCATCTGTAGAAAGGGATGGTTGTTACTTCCCTTTTCCATTTAGTATACCTTTAATTTCCCTTTCTTTGCCTTACTGACCTAGCAAGAATTTTCAAGCACTGTTGAAGAGGGGTGGCAACAGGGGCCAGCCTTTACAGGTTCCCCCTTTAAGGGGAATACTTCAAACTTTTCTACATTTAGGATGATGTTGGTTGTGTGTTTGTTATATGGCTTTGATTATGTTGAGAAATATTCCGTCCAGTCCGAAATTCCCTCTAAGAATTAACATAAGGGATGCTGGATTTGTGGTCAAAGGCGTTTTTCTGTGTCCAATTTGAGATTATCATGTGGTTTTTGTCTTTCAGTCCCTTTTATGTGTGTTTAGGATATTTATTGATTTACATAATGTTGAAACCATCCCTGATCTCTGGTATGAATCCAACTTGACCATGATGGAAGATCTTTTTTAATAGGTGGGTCTTTATACAATTTGCAAGTATTTTGTTGAGAAGTTTTCATCTGTGTGTTCATTAAGGGAGATGGGTCTAAGTTTGCTTTGGTTGTGTCTTTGCCTGGTTTTGGTGATTAGAGTGATGGCTGTGCTCCTAGAAGGAATTTTGGAGATTTTGCTCTGTTTGTATTCTTCCAGTTTGAGTAGTAATGGCTGTAAGACCTTTTTATTTTTATTGTATATTTGATTTTATTTTAGTTTATTTCAACGATAAATTTATTTTTATTTTTTAACAAATCTAGACCCGTGTTCCTGTTTTAACTGTTTGCTAGACATTCTGGCTGTGAAGGCAGTCTAGTGCCTGGGGGCCTTTTTTTAGTTGGGAAAATTTTTTTTATTACATCTTCAATTTCTCAAATATTTTTGGTCTAGTGTTAAAAGTGGGTCAATCTAGTCATTTTAAAGCTTTAATTGGTTCCCAGGATTTCATAGTTGAAGGAGAAAAAAAATCTGNTTATTTTTGTATGTGTATGAATGTACTGTCTGCATGTAGGTCTGTGCACCCATGTCGTGCAATGCCGCGGAGGTCAGAAGAAGGTCTCAGATTCCCCTGGAACTGGAGTTCTCCTGGAATTGGAGTTACAGACGGTTCTTAGCCGCCATGTGGGTGCTGGGGATCGAACCCGGGTCCTCTGCAAGAGCAGTCAGTGCTCTTAACCGCTAGGCTATCTCTCCAGCCCACCATTTGCCTTTTTTTTTTGCTATGTTTTAATTTTAAGTTAAACTTTAGAGTATCACATAAATGAAACTTGTGATACCAAAAAAGCATTAAAATACAGTGATACTTTAACATGTAAATTCCATTTTTTTCTCCAACTTGTATTGCTTCTATAAATATACATAAATATATACATATATAAATATATACATACATACAGACGTATATCACCTGAGTTGGAGGATTTTCTTTCTTTCTTTCTTTCTTTCTTTCTTTCTTTCTTTCTTTCTTTCTTCCTTCCTTCCTTCCTTCCTTCCTTCCTTCCTTCCTTCCTTCCTTCCTTCCTTCCTTCCTTCCTTCCTTTCTTTCTTTCTTTCTTTCTTTCTTTCTTTCTTACCAAAAGATGTCATGTTTTCCCCAAGGAAGTGCTTGAAGTTTCCTCCTTGGCAAACCCAAACAACCATCAACCCTGCCCCCATGCTCCACACTGGTGTCCCCCCCGCCCCCGCCACCATGATCATCCAAATGAGGTCCAGCAAGCATGTGTCCTGTCTTGATCTTCCTGCACTGGCCTTCATTTGCCTTTTCTTTCTTTTTTTTTTTTTCTAGGACTGTGTTACTTCACTTACCATAATGGCTTTGAGTTCCATCCATTTACCTGCAAAGTTCATGATGTCATTTTTCCATCCATTTACCACTGCATAGAATTCCACTGTGCAGATGTACCAGTTTTTTTTATCCAGTTCTCAGTTAAGGGGTATTTGGGTTGGTTCCAACTCTTCAGTATTGTGAAGATAGCTGCAATAAACAAAGCTGTGCATGTATCTTTGTGGTAGGATGAGTCTTCTGGGTATATACCCAGGAGTGGTATGGCTGGGTTAGGTGGTAGGCTCATTTTGAGTCCTTTAAGGATTCTTCACACTGCTTTCCATAGTGGTTGTATGAGTTTACATTCTCACCAGCAGTGGATGAGTGCTCCCCTTTTCCCACAATCTCTCCACCATTTAGTGTCTTTTGTTTTCTTGATCTTGGCCAGTCTTATTGGAGTGAGATGATACCTTAGGGGGGTTTTAATTTACATTTCCTTAATTATTAAAAATGTCAAACACTTCTTAAGATGTTTCTCAACCATCTTTACTTCCTCATTGGTGAAATCTCTGTTCAGCTCTTTACTCCATCTTTTGAGTAGGTCATTTGTTTTCTTCTTTGTTTTTTAAGTAATCTATATATTCTGGATGTTAAGGCTCTGTCAGAAGTATCACTGGTGAAGGTTTCTTTCCACTCTGTGGGGTTTCTCTTCAGTTCCTTGATTGTTTCTTTCCCTGTACAGAAGCTTTTGAGTTTGATGAGGTCCCACTTCTCAGCTGTTGACCTAATTTCCTGTGCAGCTGCTGTCTAATTTAGAAAGTCTTTTCCTACGCTTATGTCTTGTAGGTTGCTGCCAACTTTTTCTTCTATCACCTTCAAGGTTTCCAGTTTCAGGTTGAGATCTTTGATCCACTTGGAGTTTATTTTTGTACCGGATGAGATGTAGGGGTTTAGTTTTGTTCTTCCACAAATGGTGATCCAGTTTTGCCAACAGCATTTGCTGAAGATGCTATCTTTCTTCTGTTGAGCTTTTTTTGGCCCTTTTGTCAAATATGAGGTGGCTGAAATTATATGAGCTCAAGTGTGGATCTGCAATTTTGTTCCATTAGTCAATGGGTCTGTTTTTGTGCCAGTACCAGGCTGTCTTTATGACTATGGCCCTGTAATATAGCTTGAAGTCTGGTAGAGTAATCCCCCCTGTATTGCGCTTTTTGCTCAGGGTTGCTTTAGCTATTCAGGCCTTTTGTTTTTCCATATGAATTTGAGGATTTTTTTCCAAGTCTGTGAAGAAGATCATGGGGATTTTGATTGGGATTGCATTGAATCTGTATATTAATTAGGGTAGAATGGACATTTTTACTATATTAAATTTTCCAATCCATGAGCATGGGAAGTCTTTTTATCTTTTGATGTCATCTTCAATCTCCTTCTTCAGGGATTTAAAATTTTTGTTGTAGAGGTCTTTGGTGTCTTTGGTTAGGTTTATTCCCAGGTATTTTACTTTATTTTATTTTATTTATTTTTGAGGATATTGTGATTGGGAAGTTCTCCTTATATTCGGTCTCCAGTTGCTTATTGTTGGTGTAAAGAAAGGCTACTGATTTTTTTTAGGTTTATTTTCTATTCTACTGCTTTACTGAAACTTTTAATAATTTCTAGGAGTTTTCTGGTGGAGTTTTTAGCATCCCTTAGATAAACTATCATATCATCTGTATAAAGGGATGGTTTTACTTCCCTTTTCCGTTTAGTACTCCTTTAATTTCCCTTTCTTGCCTTACTGACCTAGCAAGAGTTTCAAGCACTGTATTGAAGAGGGGTGGCAACAGGGGCCAGCCTTTACAGGTTCCCCCTTTAAGGGGAATACTTCTAATTTTTCTCCATTTAGGATGATGGTGGCAGAGGGTTTTGTATATGGCTTTGATTATGTTGAGAAATATTCCTTCCAGTCCAATTCCCTCTAAGAATTTAAGCATGAAGGGATGCTGGATTTTGTCAAAGGCGTTTTCTGTGTCAATTGAGATGATCATGTGGTTTTTGTCTTTCAGTCCTTTTATGTGTTTTATGATATTTATTGATTTACATATGTTGAACCATCCCTGTATCTCTGGTATTAATCCAACTTGACCATGATGGAAGATCTTTTTTATGTGGGTCTGTATACAATTTGCAAGTATTTTGTTGAGAATTTTTGCATCTGTGTTCATTAATGAGATGGGTCTATAGTTTTCTTTTGGTTGTGTCTTTGCCTGGTTTTGGTATTAGAGTGATGCTGGCTTCATAGAAGGAGTTTGGGAGATTTTGCTCTGTTTGTATTCTTCCAGTTTGAGTAGTAATGGCTGTAAGACCTTTTTATTTTTATTTATTTTATTTTATTTTATTTTTTTCACATAAATTTATTTTTATTTTTTTAACAAATCTAGACCCGTGTTCCTTTTTAAATGTTTTATAGAATTCTGCTGTGAAGCCATCTGTGCCTGGGCCTTTTTTAGTTGGGAAGTTTTTTATTACATCTTCAATTTCCTCAAATATTTTTGGTCTGTTTAAAGTGTCAATCTATTCTTTTTAAGCTTTATTGGTTCCCAGGATTTCATAGTTGAAGGAGAAAGAAAAAATCTTTCATGACATAAACAAAATGAAAGAACACATGTCAAAAAACCAACACTTTAGAAAATACTCAAAGCTGGGGCTGGAGAGATAGCTTAGTGGTTAGGAGCACCGACTGCTCTTGCAGAGGACACAGGTTTGATCCCCAGCACCCACATGGTGGCTGAGAACCGTCTGTAACTCCAATTCCAGGAGAACTCCAGTTCCAGGGGAACCTGAGACCCTCTTCTGACCTCCGCGGCATTGCACGACATGGGTGCACAAACCTACATGCAGATAGTAAATTCATACACATACAAAAAATAAATAAAATAAAATAAGAAAATACTCAAAGAAATTCAAAAAACAGAGGAAAGGAGCAACTATCCCCAACCAACTAAAGAGAGAAATTAACAATAAAAACCTACACCAAGAATGCAAACAAAAAATAAGTTGAAAGGAAACAACACACATCTCTCAAAAATAATCTTAAATATTAATGGTCTAAATTCCCCAATCTAGATGGGGAGAATGAACTAGGAAACAGAATCTATCTTATGCTGTCTACAAGAAACCCACCTCACCTTCAAGGACAGACACCAACTTACAGTGAAAGGATGGAAAAAATATTCCAAGTAAATTATACCAAAAAACAAGCAGGAGTTGCTATTCTAATATCAGACAAAATGGACCTCAGAGTAAAATTAATCTGAAGAGACAAAGAGGGCCATTATATCCTTATCAATGGAACAATTTACCAGGAAGATTTCACAATCTTAAATGCTTATGCACCAAACTCTGGTGCATCAAACTTTATAAACACAATCCTTCAGGACCGTAAGACACAGATTAATCCCAGCACACTAATAGTGGGGGACTTCAATACCCCACTGAGTCCCTGGGATAGGTCAACTGGACAAAAAATAGGAAACATTGGAAGTGAACAATACAATACAACAAATGGATCTCACAGATATCTACAGAATATTCCACCCAAACACCAGAGAATATACTTTCTACTCAGCGCCCCATGGAACATTCTCCAAAATCGACCACATACTGGGACACAAAAGAAATCTCAGGGAAGTCATTTGGGCAAATATCTGCAGGTGGGCTCATTCCCAGGCTGCAGCTAGGGGGTCGTGTCTCTGAGGACTTCTGGGCAGGACCGCCCTTCACCTTTATTTGGTGCCAGGGCCAGAGGGTTGGGCCAGTGCTCTGCACCTTTGAGCGGGCAGCCTGGAAGTCACTTGGGCAAGTATCTGCAGGTGGGCTCGTTCCAGGGCTGCAGCTAGGGGGTCGTGTCTCTGAGGACTTCTGGGAGGGAATGCCCTTCGTCTTTCATTGGCTCTGGGGCCAGAGGGTAAGGCCAGTGCTCTGCACCTTTGGGCAGGCTGCCGGGGCGTGGGCTAGGTCAGGCATTACCTCCCCCCCCCCAGAGAATGCTGAGAATTCAAGTGGACTTTTTTTGGAGAACCTTCAGAACAAGAAGAGAAGAGTGATTTACAAAATTGAAAACTAGACAGGTCAATACTCCATAAACAAGGAGGAGGAAAGGGGGGGGGAAGCATCTGAAGGAGGAAAGCAAAACCATCCCCTAACATAGTGAAAAGGTATTTGTGATCTGAACCACAAAAGGGAAGCCCACATGCCAGGGACACGATGAAGGGACAACATGGGAAAGGCACAGGAAAATCCTGCACCAAGTGCTACCAAACCAGTAGGAGATAGCTACAATGGGAACCCCTTGGAGGAGACCCAAGGAACAGATCTTAGAGGAATAATTGCAGACCTATGCAGAGAAATTAAAGAACATAAAGAGGAATTCAGAGAACTAAAGAGAGAGAATGAAAACCAAAATGACCTAGAGGGATACATAATCAAACTTCAAAAAGACTAAAGGAACAGAGCAAAGTACTGAATAGAACTTCACAGAGGAGGAATGAGAGAGGCCGAGAACACTCTTAAGAGTTTTTCACATTTCACGATTATTATTAAGGAAGATGCATTAAAACCAACTTTTGAGATATCACCTTACTCCAATAAGACCTCTGGCTAGATCAGGAAACCGAAGGAATACCAATCGTGGAGAGGTTTGTGGGAAAGGGGAAATACTCACATTGTGGTGGAGATGTATAACTTGTACAGCCACTTGGAAAGAGTGTGAGAAACACTTGAGAAGACTCAAATGAACCCTTCCATTTGACCGCAGTCATAACCCACATTTCCTGGTATAATAAGCCAAGACCAAGACACATCTTTACTGCAAAAGATACATGCACAGATATGTTTATTGAGCTCTGGTTCACAAAAATAGCAAAAAAGCGGAACAGGAACCAGCCCAAGTGCCCCCTCAACTGACTGAGAGTGAAAAAATAAAAGTGGTACATGATACAAGGAGTTCTATGCAGTGATAAAGAAGAGACAACATCATTGAACTTTGCAGGTAAAATGATGGAGCCTAGAAGAACATTAATGTTAAGTGAAAGTAACACAGTCCCAGAAAAACACAAACGACAAATGGTGTCCCTCATATGTGGAGGCTAATGTACCAACCACCAACCCAGATATAAATATTTCTCAGGGAGAGGGATGCAAAGAAAAAAAACAAACAGAAGACTGCACAGAAAACAAGAAAACGGACTGAAAAGTGAAAGTAGGGAAGGGGGATGGGTGGGGGGGGGGTTGGGTGGGAGAGGGACACGGGCATATATTTGATTAATGCAAGTTTAATTGACGTGAGTTCAAAAAATATCCAATTTTGCCTAGACAAGACACTGTCTTACAGGTTACATTGTGTTTTAAGACTTAGTAAAAGTAAATATGTGTTAAACAACATAGGTTTAATAAACTGGTTTATCGACTCTGATAAAAACGTGATGCATATCTGAGTTAAATGAGATATGAATCGCTGTTTGTCCCCCACGTTTGGTTGTTTTACAGAAAATCTGTAGAGCAATAACAACTTTGGGATTGGCAAATAAAAATGTTCTCTATAGTGTCTATGTTGTACAGTATCACCTCACCCTTGTAGCATTCTCGTTAAAAGAGGATTTAAAAATGTAAAAATTTAAGTTTGCTTTTGCCCAAGTTAATCATAGATAGTCACCCAAAACAACATGGGTGAATTGATGAAAATCTGAGCCTTGATTCCACCCTATGTTTATGTATAATACAAATGTCTTCTGGAGATTCATGGGTTAAAATAAAAAGGGGGGGATAACAGAGAGAACATAAACCTTTTCGTCAAAAAAAAACCTTGGCCATATTCAAATCTGAAAAAACTTAATCTTAAACTACAGGAAAGGATTTGTGTGTTCGAACAGGACAAAATTTCCCCAACTTAATGGCTGAGAAGAAAAAATACAGCTTTGCAATTGAGTAGGATGTGCCAGAAAGTCCCAACTGAAAGGTTGACCCCTCTGAACACTAAGGAAAAAATCCGCCAGATTCCATAAAACAGACATTCGAACCCCCTCTGTGGACTTACATGTAAAACTATTTAATAATTGAGTCCTATGAAAACGTAACTTCTAGGGGGCCACAAAGGTGTTTGATAATTAGAAAGAGTTCGCGTGCCGTCCCCGCCCCCATAGAACGAAAGGAGAAACTAGACGATGAATGAGGTCGCGTCTCAACTGGTCAAGTAAATTGGAACAACTATTATAGAGGTAATAATCTCTTATCAAAAACTAAACTGGTAAAGCTGCTTTCTTTAAGTGACTAATAGACATAAGAAATATAAAAGGATTATTTTCTGTTCAAAACCAAATATAAGACGAAAGTCAGTAACTATGCACTTAAGCAAAATATATTAATACAGGAACGCTGACATCAGCAATGGGAATAGGCCTATCCTACCAGGGAGATGTTGGCCAGGGGAATGCGCAAGGGCACACAAAAGTAAAGGCTCCTTGCCTCTAACCTGGGGATAGAAATAAACTGCAAGAAGAGAGGTATAAGGCCACAACCACTGCTGCTGAAGACCTGAGGTTAACAGGGGAAATATGTATTTGAGACCACACATGCAAGTGTACAGATGGGCCTCTGGAACACCAGGAGAGTGTTACCAAAGGCCAAATAAAAAACCAATGAAAGCAAATAAAGCTGCCTCCCTTGTAAGTCAAAAAGCATACTTCTCCAAATCCACCGGCAGCCCAGCTCAAACAACATCACCAACCTCCTTGTCCTGGAAATACTGTGTAAAAAGCAGAGGCAAGCCATATCTGTTTTTTTTAAATAAATATGCCTGTATAAATAATGGATTCGCCCAAATCTAATGGCTAGATTTTTCTCTCTCCTATGGTAGGAATAACACCCCATGTCTGAATGACAGCAAGCTACATACAATCGCTACAGGTTAGGAGATTGTTATTAATCCACAAGTAAGACCCTGTCATAGTTTAACAGGAAAAACAAGTTGTAATTCATGGATTAACATATAATCCAAACCTATGTGTCTATACCAAGTTAACGGTACCATGACTATTAGTACTGTTTAAATAACGATATATCTAATTGCTTGTGCTTCATTATAGCAGGATCGAAGAAGTTATTCCTGGGACAAAAACGGTCACCCAGAAGGAAAACAGCCAGATTGAAACAGAGTCTCAAGACAAGACCGTCCATAGAGAGTTGATGGACTGTTTTGCCTCCATCCACATGGCCGCCTGTTCCTATTTCTAAATAAGCCTAGGGAACAATCGCGGAAGAGGGGGCTGGTAGAATGTAAGGGCAACAATTGTGGTGAATGGTGAAACTACAGCAATGTAGTCTGGACACTCATTTGATCAACTTGATTGAACATACAACCCCTCACCCCCCACTGGATGGTGGGGTTGTGGGGGTTTGGGCACAACAGCCTGCAGATTGGTTTTGCATGAAGGATGCTTGTACTCATGGATTATCACTTATAGCTAAAAAGTGGAAAAAAAAACTGAGAGAAAGATGCAGGACAGTTATGGCAGAATGCATGATCTGGGATGGGGTGGGGGTGGGAGGGAAGGGAAAGGGAAATGTGCCTGAACTGAATTGGAAAATGATGTATGAAATGCACAAAGCATCAATAAAAAAAAAATCTCAACAAATACAAAAAGATTGAAATTATTTCATGCATTCTCTCAGACCACAGTGCATTAAAGCTCAATATGATCGCCAGGACAAGCCCTATGAGCTACAGGAACACGTAGAGACTAAACAACACAACCTTGAATGATGAGTGGGTCAGGGAAGAAATAAAGAATGAAATAAAATCATTCATGGAAGTAAATGAAAAAGACAATACAACACAACAAAACCTGTGGGATACATTAAAAGCAGTCCTAAGAGGGAAATGTATAGTCCTAAGTGCCCACATTAAATAAAAAAGAAAGGGAACAAATAAACTATCTAACAATGCAGCTAAAAACACTTGAGAGACAACAACAAATGAACTCTAAACCCAACATACAGGAAGAAATAACAAAAATCAGAACAGGAATCAATGAAATAGAAACAAAGAAAACAATACAAAAAAATCAATGAATCCAAAAGCTGGTTCTTTGAAAAAACCAAAACAGATAGACCTCTAGCCCAGTTAACCAAAAGAAAGAAAGAGCAACTCCTAAACCAATAGCATTCATGATGAAAGGAGAACCATCACAACAAATAAAGAAAAGATCCAGACAATCCTAGGTGAATACTTCAAAAAAAAAAAAAAACATACTCTACTAAATTGGAAAATCTAAGAGAAATGGATGAATGTAGTATTTATTTTAATCCTTTCACCAACCTTATAAGCATATAGAGGCATCCTCACCTTATGGGGGCACAATGCAAATTGGCCAGGATCATTAATGTCAGAACTTCACAGCACAAGTCCCTCCCATGTAGGTGGAATTCATTCTGAAATCCTTGCTATTAAGTCTATATTATACTTCACTGTGATTTTGCATACAATAAGCAACTCATTTCTTTTCTGTGCATTTGCTAATAAATAGTTTTTCTTTATTATTATATTGACTCCACCCTTAAAAATAGTAATAGACACAGTCTCTTTCAGAGTTGTCTGAAGATGGAGCCACACTCAGCTGATCTCTCTCTCTCTCTTTGTCATTTCAAAGCATCTTAAACTCAGCAGTTCCATGGAAATTTGCTTTTCTCTTACCAGAATCGGTCCTTCCCAAATCTTTCATATATATCTCTCAGAATGCCATCATTGCTATTTTTGTTCCTTAACTGGAAAATTTGGAATTCTTTCAGTCATTTTATCTCATAACTCAGAAAATTTTTGTCTGACTCTTATTTTTTACTGAGCATTTGTACATTTCATACAATAATTATTTTAATCAAATTTAGACCCTCTTCCCTATCCAGGCCCTTCCTACCCCAACTGACAGACTTCATGTATTCTGCCATACATGTTAAGTCCTATCCAGTCAAGCGTTTGTACCCAGATGTTCTTTGGTGTAAATTCATCCACTGGAGTCTAGCAGACTATCTGGGTACCGTAAGTAAAGTCTACTCTCACTTACCCTATAGTAATCAGTCTCTAACAGTTCCTAGGCTAGGGTTCCCTGACTGCTCATTTCCTTGCTCCACTCTGGGTCCTTGTCTGTAACTCAGACCATTTTGACTAGTCTACCTCCAAAATCATTAACCTCCATCCCTGTACCTCAGTACAAACGACTGAATGAGCAGTGTCAGTAGATAGGTGATCAGAAGGTATTTTTAAGAACTGCAAAGAAAGTTGACTTTGATAAAGTCAAAGTTCTCTTCAAATTGTATTTCATGAATTTGTCACCTCCAGTGCTGAATTTAAGTCACCAAAGACAATATTTAAGGACTCACTCTGGAAAATGGAGGGGAAACATTGTGAGGAAAGGTGTGTAGATAGCACTTAGGCAGAAGAGCTTCAGCTCTTTCATGGACATAGGCTTCTTTCAGCTCTCTCCTATCATAACACAGATGACTAACTAGTCATTCTCTCCAAATACCATGTAGAGGAGAGAATCTGATTTTTGATGTGCGTTGATTTCCAACTCTGTGAGAGAAGGCTCAAGCACTTTCTGGAGCTCATTTTTCTCACATAGCTAAGTAACTAATACGTTCATTTGTTAAAAAGGAGATGAGTGAGGAGGTAACAAGAGGAAAAAATGCTGAGGAGAAGGAAGGTGAGAACATGTATGTTCTGTGTAATAATTTATGTCAAGAGCATAGAGTGTTAAGAATCTTCAGCCATGAAAATGGAGAGAACAAGAGAGATGCAGTTCTTGTTATTAGAGAACTTGCAGTTTACAGAAGACAGTCTATAAATAGTCATACATCAATATGTGGGTGGTCCTTCTAATGACAGAAGCATCTTATCTGATGCCTCATCCTGGTGGGCACTCTCCAAAGCGTTTTATGTATGTGAAGTAGCTCAGCCCTACAGGGAACCTCAGAGATAGGTAATGTCATCAATTCATTTTGTATGTACAGGACCTGAAGCTAGGGAAACAGATTAACTTTGGCAATATTTCTCAGCTAGCTCCTTAACTCATGCTCCATAAAATCCTCCCCCATCACATTATTCTAGTAATATCATGAAGATGAATTTTAGGGCACTGAAAAGTACTGTATTAAGCAAAGAACTATAGATTGGAGTATCTGGGATGCCTTGCAAATGAAGTGACATTTAAGATGGAATTTAAAGGATGAGTAAGAGCCAATCATAAAGGAATGAGCATTTAGGAATACGTACTTTGATGTTGCTGGGAGACAGACAGACAGGTCATGTAAGTAGGAGATTGGAACAGTGAGGCCCGGACAGGGAAATCTGGAACAGCCAGCAAGGCCCAGATAAGACAGCACATTGGGACATACACCAGTGATAGTGGGGTGTGCTTTAAGAGCAGAGACATTTTAGCAGAGAAACAACATGATAATTTCATGAGGGTTTAGAAGATATTCACTATTACAATCTCCACAATAATTTATTGGATGAGGTCTACAGAAATATTACATGATTTACCCTGATAATAACCTGCTTCCTTTGCCTTATCTTCAAGCATAACATGGTTGTGCTTGTAGGGACTGTACCACTGCTCCACCTGATAAAGTTGTCTATTCTTTTGGCTTAGTATGACTGTATCCATTGCTTTCAGTCACCATTTGTCAATGATTCCCATTTTGCTGTGTCCAGTTCCAACCCTTCCAATCTGTTCCATCTCCTTAACATCTCCCTGTGGGTACTTACAGACATCTCAAACCTGACATGTGAAAATATGAGTGTTTGATTTTCACCTAGTGTCCTTCCTCTCACAGGCTTTCATAGCTCAGTCAATGACAGTTTCATTCTGTTAAAACTCTAGGTTACATGGCTGACTGTCATCCTCTTTTATATTTTTCCAAGTCCAAATAACCCTTATCCAATCTGTCAGCCACTCCTAATGATTTCACTTTCAGAAATTCTCCTCCTTCCCTTCCACTTACAAACCACCAGTTTCTCTTAACATTATTCTAAAAAGCTCTTCACGACTCGTCTGGCTTCCGCCCACTTTCTGACTCACAGTGAAGGGCAGATCTCTAAGACTGAATCTGTAAACTCATTGATTTGCATAGCTACTTTCATGATACCAAGGCAGAGTGGAGTGACTGCTGCAGAGACTGTATGACACACAAATAGCAAAAACATTTAGCCTATGACCCTCTTCAAAAAACCTGATACATGTCCCACATCTAATCTTCATGCTCTTCCCAGTATTAGTACATGGCCACACACGTGCCCCTCTGTACACAGTGCTCACATAACCCTGGTCCCATATTCTTCCCTCTCCAATCCTGTGCTCATCACTCTGATATGTAAATAATTTCCAGCACTTTCTAAGCACGTCCAGTTTCTGGGCATTTTACCTGGTGTTCCCTCCGCCCAGGTGACCCTTCATTTACAAAAAGTTCCCAACTTCCTGTTCATGTCCCTTTTTGTAGACCATTGTGGTGATTTGAATGAGAATGTTCCCCATAATCTCCTCCCATAGGCTCTGAAGAGTATTTGAGCATTTTGTTACCAGTTGGGGGTGCTGTTTGGGGAGGTCTTCGAAGGTAGGGCCTTGCTGGAGGAAGTGCGTCCCTAGGGGTGGGCTTTGAGAGTTCTCAAGCCTTGCTGGATCTCCTGCTGCTCCTCATTTCTTGAGCCTGCTTGAAGATGTGACTGTGAGGCTTTTTGCTCCATCCACCTATGTGCCTACAGCACCATTATTGGACTCTTACCCCTGGAACCACAGATTTGAATAAACTTTTTTTTCTATAAGTTCCCTTAATCATGGTATCTAATCCAGCATTGGAAAAGTAACTAAGATGATGATCATCAACCTTGAAAATTCCCTCCCGGGGCCAACACCCACATGAAGACTAATAACCTTCTGTAAATCCAGTTCCAGGGTATCTGCTGCCCTCTTTTGTCCTCCATGGGTACTGCATGACATGTGTACACTTACAGACATGTAGCATAACTCATACATCTAAAACATAAATAAATAAATAAATAAATAAATAAATAAATAAATAAATAAATAAATCTCTTCAGGTTCCCCTAGATTTTAAAAACTGCCCTTCCATAATCTTTTTGAGTTCCTTCTTGTCCCTTTTTTAACTTCTCACTGTTACTGAGTTGTACCAGCCTACCGTACTGAAATATTAGCACCATGAAAAGCAGAAGCTTTAAAAATTCATTGTTTAACTGTGAAAGGAGCTAAGCACACTCCTTTCACAGTAAGTGAGCAGTTATAATGTTTGGGTGAATGAATATATGTGAAAAATTGCTGGACTGTGGGAAAAGTCCCGTAAGTTCTCAGATGACCCTGCCAGGTGCGTAGACACATGTCCAACACCTCCACATACACTGCCAGGTTCATAGACACATGTCCAATACCTCCACATACCCTGCCAGGTGCATAGACACATGTCCATCACCTCCACATACACTGCCAGGTGCGTAGACACATGTCCAACACCTCCACATACACTACCAGGTGTGTAGACACATGTCCAACACCTCCTCATGCACTGTCATGTGCATAGACACATGTCCAATACCTCCACATACACTGCCAGGTGTGTAGACACCTGTCGATCACCTCCACATACACTGCCAGGTGCGTAGAGACACGTCCAATACCTCCACATACACTGCCAGGTGTGTAGACACATGTCCAACACCTCCACATACCCTGCCAGGTGCATAGACACATGTCCACATACACACACTCCTCCACATACACTGCCAGGTGCATAGACACATGTCCAACACCTCCACATACCCTGCCAGGTGCATAGACAGATGTCCACATACACACACACCTCCACATACACTGCCAGGTGTGTAGACACATATCCATCACCTCCACATACACTGCCAGGTGCGTAGACACATGTCCACATACACACACACCTCCACATACCCTGCCAGGTGCGTAGACACATGTCCACATACACACACACCTCCACATACCCTGCCAGGTGCATAGACACATGTCCACATACACACACACCTCCACATACCCTGCCAGGTGCATAGACACATGTCCACATACACACACACCTCCACATACCCTGCCAGGTGCATAGACACATGTCCACATACACACACACCTCCACATACCCTGCCAGGTGCATAGACACATGTCCACATACACACACACCTCCACATACCCTGCCAGGTGCATAGACACATGTCCACATACACACACACCTCCACATACCCTGCCAGGTGCATAGACACATGTCCACATACACACACACCTCCACATACCCTGCCAGGTGCATAGACACATGTCCACATACACACACACCTCCACATACCCTGCCAGGTGCATAGACACATGTCCACATACACACACACCTCCACATACCCTGCCAGGTGCATAGACACATGTCCACATACACACACACCTCCACATACCCTGCCAGGTGCATAGACACATGTCCACATACACACACACCTCCACATACCCTGCCAGGTGCGTAGACACATGTCCACATACACACACACCTCCACATACCCTGCCAGGTGCATAGACACATGTCCACATACACACACACCTCCACATACACTGCCAGGTGTGTAGACACATATCCATCACCTCCACATACACTGCCAGGTGCGTAGACACATGTCCACATACACACACACCTCCACATACCCTGCCAGGTGCGTAGACACATGTCCACATACACACACACCTCCACATACCCTGCCAGGTGCATAGACACATGTCCACATACACACACACCTCCACATACACTGCCAGGTGTGTAGATACATGTCCACATACACACGCACCTCCACATACACTGCCAGGTGCGTAGACACATATCCATCACCTCCACATACACTGCCAGGTGCGTAGACACATGTCCACATACACACACACCTCCACATACACTGCCAGGTGCGTAGACACATATCCATCACCTCCACATACACTGCCAGGTACGTAGACACATGGCCACATACACACACACCTCCACATACACCACCCTTATGTTCCTCTCAATAACCGTGACAGGAAGGGGTCCCTGTTTCTCTTCCATCCTTCCCATGCAAATGTAAAGCTATTCCTGAAAGAATGTGCTGAGAAAGCTGTCACAGAGGACGAGGAGAAAGGGCTCTTGTCTCTGCTGTACTCGTCAGAGACCATTCCTGCCTGAGCTTTGTCTTCCCTGCAGGTGGTGCTTGAGAAAAGCCTTATCTCTTTAAAATAGCTCACATCATTCAGATGCTAATAATAAGTCATGGTTATGTAATTTTTCTTAAAATGATTAAATACAGGATCCTTTCACAGAAATCAGTTCCTACAACAATGGGTATCCTGTTTACTCGGTGCTCATTAACAAAGTCCTTACTGGAAGATTCGAAAATAAAATTCAAGTCCAAAGCACAATGGGCATGGCACTTTGAGTTCTTCTCTGTTATATATCATATACATATTATATACATCTCAAACACTGTCTAGAAATATTTCTAAAGCAAAATATATATAAATTATTTAAATTCTTCTGAACAATGAAGTTAAATGGCATTAAGTATCTATACAGTTTCGTGAAACCATCACTGTGATTTGTCATTAGAACTTCTCCAATTTGTACAGATGGCCTTCTAAACCTTTAAACAATAACTCGCATCTTCTCTGTTCTCAGCCTTTGGAAACTACCATTTGATTTTCTGTTGCCACAAATCTGACTATTCTAGATACCTATATGATGTTGATGGAATCTTACAGAACTTGATCTTTAATGATTTTATTATTTTAGAAAACATTAGGCATTTAAGGTCCATTCATCTTTTAACAGATCTAGTCCTGTTTTCCATCTTTCCAGACTGCCCATCCTTCTTAAGGTTCAGTAAGTTCTTATAGTACAAACTTATGCATTTTGTTTATCTGTTTATTCACTGATAAACACCTGGATCACCAGTTCTAATGGTAATGTTGTGATGAATATGGATGCCCAAATATCTTTTCAAGATACTTTAAATTCTTCCACAAACTGGCATTCTGGAAATAGAACTGCTGTAACATGTGATGACTCTTTGTTTTAAATTTGAGGTGCTTGTCTACCTTCCCAACAGAACTTTTATAAATGTTTCCTTCAATAATATTTTAAAATCCATATTTAAAATCTGGCTTTGGGAAATGGTAGAGAATAACAAGAGTCCTTCTCTTTCACCTGGTTCCAAGTCTCCTTAGTCACTGACTTCCCGGCTGCCCTTTGACCACTTTGTCATTGTAATGGCTCAGGTACTGTACTCTGTCTTTTTTCCTGTGTTTTGTTCTCCATGTGATTCAACTGAGGAAGCTAAGAAGGCCAGGGAACAATGGGAGGCTCTTGGTAGTTCTTCCTTCCCTCTTCTCCTTAGTTTACCAGCTCAGTATCCTTCAACCCCAGTGGAAGGATGGAGCCTATGGCCATTTCCTTGCAATCCACCCATGACCTCATGAACCTCCAAAGGGGCATAAACAGACCCTGCCACAGGGAAAGAGACATAATCATATAGTAACATTAGCTCACAATTGAGTTGGAGAATTGTCATGTGAAGGTTTGTGCTTTAAGGTAATGAAGAGAGAGCCCTGCAGATGGCAGTGATCATATCTTCAAGCAGACACAGACTGGAAATTTGGAAAGGCTTCAGAACGCTCAAAGCCTGCCAAACCTGTGACATGCTTCCTGCAGTGAGGCCACACCTCCTAAAACCTTCCAAAATAGCCCCATCAACTGGGAACAAAATGTCCAAACACCTGGAACCTATTGGGGGCATTCTCATTTAAACCACCACACCAGGATTTGAACCTATAAAACTGGGGTTTTGAATAGTATTTTCACATTACAGCCTCCTTTTATAGCTAGAAGTTGGGATGGAAAGATAGCTCAGTGGTTAAGAGCAGTGACTGCTCTTGCAGAGGACCTGGGTTGGATTGCCAGCACCCACATGGTAGCTAGCAACCTTCCACAACTCCATTTCCCTGGGAATTCAACACTCTCTTCTGACCTCCACTGGTTTTGCACAACATGGGGGCACTTATATACATGCAGGCAATACACATAATATTAAAAAAATAACCAGACATCATAATTTTGGTATATGTGTGCCTTGTATGTAAGCATATTTTGGGATGACACAAATTGGAAGGAACAACAACAACAACAACAAAAAGACTGGGTCAAAGAACTGACTGAAACAGTAAACTTCTGCCCAAAACAGTAAACTTCTGCACCCCAAAATTCAATAAAGACTGAGAAAAAGATGAGAGACATGTATGGCAGAATGCATGACCACTAGCGGGGTGGGGGGCAAAGAAGGGGGAATGGGTCTAAATCTGGTTAAGAAATCTTATATGAAATGTGCAGGACCCCAATAAAATAAATAAATAAATAAATAAATAAATAAATAAATAAATAAATAAAATATTTTAAAAGCCAAAAGTTGGAAAGTGGAAGTGCTTCTATCACAGAGAATGTGAGAAGTAAGAGATGCAGCCTCTGGTCTCTCTGCTGCTGTTAGTTCAATGCCACCTTGACAGATGCCCTTCCCTTTAAAGGCCTGAGCATCACAGGCCAGCCCTGTTCACACCAAAAGGACACTTAGGTAGAGAGTCATTAAGCAAGCTCCAGAAATTAAAGTGATTCACTTAGATGTCCAGGGCTACAAAGCAATTCATTTGGTCTAAGATTGGGTCTTTGGGATTGAATTTGCCATCAATTTTCCCTGCCTAATTCACTCCTTTGGACCTCAAAAGGGAGGGCAGTTGTCCTTTGTAATTACATAGGTGCTTCTTCTTAGCACCAATTTTCTTCTCAAATCTCTCACAAAGGATTTCCTACAGTCCATTCATGAGACTGAACTGGTTCTAAGGGCAGAATACTGAAACGTAAGTGAGTTTGGAGTAAGGGAATACTGCTGAAATCCAGAAAGTTGCCCAATGTCTCAGGCTGTACATGCGACATTATACAAAGGAAAGAATAGCATAAATATTACCAGTTATCGAACATCAAGAGTAGGCCAGAATCTTGGCTACACACTACAACCTTATGATGTTGGGCTAGTAACTCAAATCTCAAATCTCAGCTTCCTTAGCTGCAAATGATATTTGTAACAACCTCAAAGTGTTTGATCAGGATGATACAATGCCTAGATTATGCAACATAGAAATGATTATTGGTACAACTATTATCACTGTTGTTGTTTGTGCTTCAGCCCTACCCATTGCCCCCAGGGATAGAGGTCCAATAGAGTTCCAGGTTTTAAAATCATGAAGCCAAAAAGTTGCACAATCTTTGCTCATTGGGTGATAGGATAGTATTTCTGCTTAAAATTAACATATGAAAATCAGACCAAGTCATGGCTTTGAGGCAAGGGAAAGATGCATAAAAATGAAGCCAGATGAGGGGCAGGACTAGCAAATTTTGCAGTGTGCTCAGTTCAGTATTAGCATTCTGTGCTCATTAATGTCTGTGTAGTCTCTGTAATAAATTGGGAATTTGCTGTGTGAGAAAATGAAGATTTATACAAAACTAAATGGAATAAATGGTGACTAATCGGTTTAGCTGACATAACAACTCCCACTTGCAAATAACAGAATGCTTTGCTCTGGTGATAGTTTAGTTTATTAAGCATCCGAACTTCCAGCAATTTGCTATAGAGGCCTCAGGCTTTCTGGCTTTCCCAGGGAGATGAGGGACTTTTACATCAGAATCTCTATAAACTTGGCATGATCTATAACTGGCATGGCTCACATTAAATATCCTCTGAAGAATGTAAGGCTCATTTATGCTGTCCTCTGATTTGAGAACATAGTTTGACCTCCATTTAACCAAACTTTATTTATTTGTACACACACACACACACACACACACACACACACACACCATGTTTATCAGTTTTTAAATGTAGTCTTTAGGAATAAAAATAAAAATAATATAAAATAAATGATGGTGTTTCATTGTTTAAAATACCCTTGCTGGACTCTGGGTATAGTATAAACCATCTTTATTAAACAAGTTACAGAAACAATAAGCACATTGTAACACTCTAGAATCATGGAATATTCCGATTAAAAGAGACTTTAAGAAAACATTTTTTTAAATTTTTTTTTATTAATTTTATTTATTTCTGTATGTGTATGAATGTACTGTCTGCATGCAAGTCTGTGCACCCGTGTCGTGCAACGTCGCAGAGGTCAGAAGAGGGTCTCGGATTCCCCTGGAACTGGAGTTCTCCTGGAATTGGAGCTTCAGATGGTTCTCAGCCGTCATGTGGGTGCTGGGGATCGAACCCGGGTCCTCTGTAAGAGCAGTCGGTGCTCTTAACCGCTAGGCCATCTCTCCAGCCCCAAGAAAACATTTTGCACTTAATCTTGGCCATAAGATTGAGAAGCAATATACCAAATACTGAAGGCTTTTGGAAAAACCAACATGGAAATCTACCACTATAGAAGTTTCTCTTTTTTTTTTTTTTTTTTTTTTTTTTTTTTTTTTTTTTGGCTTTTTGAGACAGGGTCTCCCTGTAGCTCTGGCTGTCCTGGAATAATTCACTGTGTAGACCAGGCTGGCCTTGAATTCACCTCCCTCTGCCTCCCAAGTGCTAGGATAAAAGGCATGTGCCACCATGCCCGGCAGAAGTTTCCTAAAGTATATGTGTATACATTATAAAAGGAGATTAAAAGGACTTACTTTATAAGTGGAAGAAAATGTCCCAGTTACAGGCTAGAGAAATCAATGCTCAAAGCCATGGATAGACTCCCTCTTTTTCGGCTGTTGATGAGTGGCCCTGTATTAGGGTACTAGGCATTGTCTCTGCTTTTGGTTACCCACCAGAAGCTCACAGTAAAACTGTTTGTTGAAGAAACTACATATATGAACCACAGAAAAAACAAGGAGAAATCAAGGTGATACTGACTTTAAAGCTTCGTTTCTTCTGGCTAGCTTGCACAGTGCTGGAACAGGCTAGGCATGTGACATGAAGAAAATAGTAACCATTAACCTTAGCCAGTTGTATATCTTGGCATGCTTCAGCAACAACCGACCTGGCGAGATATGACCTCTGTGATAACAGTGACATGAATATTATGAGAACAGCCAGTCATTTTTAATTGGATTTGAGGTCAGCTTCAGAAGATGAAGGCCATATCTGACACTAATATCAGGTCTAGGAAAAAGTGGCTAGACAGGACACAGACCATAGCAGAGAGCCTAATACTGCTGTTCTGCTAAATATATATAGTGCCAAAGAGACCCCTGAAAACTTACTGTTATTCCCCTAGATTAATGCAACTCTGAACTCTCACCAAAGAAGTTACCAGAGAAGCTATGTAGCTGATATTAATTAACACGGAAGCCCACAACCTGCCAAAGGGCTGAGAATAGGATCCTTCAGAGTGTTATTCCCACAGGGAACACTTACAGCAAACATCTGCCTCTAGTTCTCAGGGCTCATTGAGGAAGAGGGACAGAAAGTCTGTATGAGCCAGAGGTGGTGGATGACCACAAGGAAAAGAGGTTTTCAGACAGCCATGTTCATGTGAACTAACAGAAACGGGACAGCAAATACAAATACCACATAAACTCAAGCCAGACAGTCCCACCACAGAAATGGGAAGTGGGTAAGAAACTCAAACCCTAGCTGAGGAATTACTGGAAACCAATGGCTGCTAGGAAGGGGAGACTCAGTCTTTTTGGGATTATGACTCTTGGTAGGTTAACCAGGCTCCACTGGATGGCTCCACACTGAAGTACATTTGGGGACACAAATTGGACTCTATAGGATTTAATGCACACATATACACACAGACACACAGATACACAGACATATAAACACACACACATACACAACAGGGTACATGAAATTGGCCGGGGTGTAGTAATGGGGGTGTAGATATCAGAGGGGATTTAAATACGACCAAAATATTGAAATATATTGTATGACGCTCACAAAAATTGTTCTAATAAAAATGAAACCTTTCTGGCCAACCTCTTAACTGTAGTGTCAATTTCATTCAATAAATACAAAGGGAGTTCTTGGAATGTGAGAGAGTTTGAGCTGGGATTAGGTACAAGGTGTGTATTTGGTGGGGGGAAGAAGCAAAACTATCACTGAGGATTTCATGTCCTTGTGGAAGAGACATGTGTGCACATGTGCATGTGCACGCATGTGGGTATATATATATATATATATATATATATATATATGTATGTATGCTGAGGCAACTGTCCTAGTATAAGTGGGAAGTAAATACTCCAGGAAGAGTTGCTGGGTGTGGTGGCACATGCTTTTAATCCTAGCACTTGGGAGGCAGAGGCAGGCGGATCTTTGTGAGTTCAAGGCCAGCCTGGTCTACAGAGTGAGTTCAGGACAGCTGGGGCTACAGGGAGAACCTGTCTCAAAAAGACCAAAAAAAAAAAAAAAAAAAAAGGAAAAGAAGAGATATCTTCAGGGAAAGGTAGCAAGACAGATACTAAGAAGGGGAAAGGGTAAAATGGGGGGGAAGGACTCTAACTGTGGAGGGGAAGGAAGGGTACTACAGGGGGAGAGAGAGGAAGTGATAAATAACACTAAAGATGTTTGTTAAAAGCCATAGGAAAGTATATTATTTTATGCCTAGTTTGTCTCTGTATACTCATAGATACATTAAACACAAGTGGAGTTATGCCATTCAAAGAGGCACAGATTATCTAACAAAAACTCCAGCTGTTGGTCAAGGTAATCAAAGAGGCTCACAAAACAATATGGGTTATTGGCATCACCCTTGGTTGCCAGCGTCCCTGGGATTCTGCTACAACTGATAATATACAAATCCAAATTTTTCTTTTATATATAGAAAACCCAACATTTGAAAAGCAAATATTTCTGACATATTTTCCTGAAATCATTTTTAAAGACCACAAGGAAATGAGGTCAGCGATAGGTAGAGGATCTGGGCCAGGTCTGCTGCCTGGGACCAGGTAACCGTGAGAACTTATACATGTAACTTCTCCACATTTCATTTCCTCTTCTGAAAAATAGAGATGTGCCTAGGCCAGTGTCAGTGGAGTAGTTACCATAGATAAGGTAGTAGTGTAGTTGTCATTAACTGTCCTTGTCTGCTGTGTGGAAAATCCTTAGTGACGATTAACTCCAGCCGATGTGGACTCCTCAGCTGACGGTGGCTTACTCTCCCCTCTCCCAGGAATTTCTTTCTCATTGAGCCAGGTTATTCTCTTATGGACTGATAATGCCAAAGGCTGGACTTAAACCCAATCAGACATCAATGACAATGCTCTTTCATAACACCGTCTTTCTGATTAGAATTTAAGATTTTAAACATCCAAATTTATTGAGAATCTGACTCTAATTACATGAACGTTAATAGACAACTATTATTAATACAAATCTAGTCTTTCCTAAAACTAGATAATAATCTCAGTTTTAGGCATGATTGTCTATTAGAAGGTCAGTGTATACTTGAGAAATGTTAAAAATGATAACTTTTCCATATCCCTAGAATTACTGAATTCTTTTTTTATGTTCGTTTGTATTTATAACCATGAACCTAACTCTGAAATTTAGCTACACTTGGAGGGTATAGGAGAATATGGAACCTAGAAAACTAAAGTGAGAACACAGAGATTATGGGAAACCGTGAACAGACGAAGTGGAGAGTGCTTTCCTGAGCTACAGAAGGAATGGTCTGGTGGTTAACACGCACAGGAGCGAACAGTCCTGCAGCAGTTCAGGGTCAGTGGCGAGGATCTTCTTGCTGGTCTTGCCATTCCTGTACCCACAGCACTCCGTGGCTTCTACAATGCTCATACCTTCTTTCACCTTCCAAAGAACCTGCGTTTGCCATCTAAGCACTGGATCTTGGCAGTGCAGATGAAAAACGGAACAATTTGTGTTTGGCCAGCATTTGCCACAGGCAAGATACCAGGACACGTATGCTTTGGGATGAACTTCTCAGCCTTGAATTTGACTTGCCATCAATGCCACTGTGACGTGTGAAGTCACCCCCCCCCCCCCGGCGCATGAATCTGGGAATACTTCTGTGAGACGGGGAATCCTTATAACCAAACCTTTTCCCTCCAGTGCTCACAGAATGAGCCTTTTCTGTTCTCTGAAACTGTCTGCAAACAGCTTGAAGGAGACATGACCTCAGTGTCAAAGAGCATGGTGGGGTTTACATGGCTGACAACATGCGGCTATGGGGCCAGCAGCCTCTGCAAAGCCAAATTATTGAATTCCTACCTTTTATATGTTCATAAATTTGTTTTTTATCAAAGGTCTCTGATTTCTTTCTTGCATGAAAGATAGTCAGCTTTTTGGTAGAGAAACAGGATATTTGAAGCATGTGATGGCAAAATGTGTTAAAACATAAGGTGTTATTTGTTGAATACATGTATTGTGTGGCACTTGATACATTTTATTTCTATTTTCAAAATAACCAGACAACTCCGTTATCATAAGGATCATGCAATAAATTTCATATTGCGAACTTGGAGAATGTAAACATCACTTTAAGTGAAGAAACTCAGATAGCAATCAACACTTTTCCAGATCCAAAGCTGAACAGTTCTCATTTCCATCTGCACGCTCAGGTGAGGAAGACTGACAGACGCAGAAGAAACAGGAAAAGGAAGCTTGGATCTGGCTGAGAGAAAATACTAATGTGTGTGTGTGTGTGTGTGTGTGTGTGTGTGTGTGTGTGTGTACTATGACACCGGTCACATTTGAGAGACCTCACTCTTCAAATGAACTCAATAAAGACACTGTTTTTCAAAATGACAATTATTTTTTACAGGGAATAACTCTCCATACCAATTGATTTAGAAAATATTCTCTTTTTATTTTTTTCTTGTTGAAAATTTTTTCAATGCTTTAAAGTATTTTGTTATTTTTTTATTTTCTGTGAGTGTTATGCCTGCAAGTATGTATGCGAACCCATGTCGTGCAATGCCTGTGGAAGTCAGAAGAGCTATGTCAGATTCCTGGGAACTGAAGTTATGAACAGTTGTTAGCCACCATCTGGGTGCTGAGAACTAAATCTGGGTCCCTTGGAAGAGCAGCTAGTGCTCTTAACTGCTGAGTCATCTCTCCAGACCTGAGACTTTTTTCAAGTATATGCTGGGAGGAAAATTCAAAGCAGAAGTAGGCAGGGTGGTACCAAGTGGTACCAAGTCCATGCTGGGGGGAAAGTTCAAAGCAGAAGTAGGCAGGGTGGTACCAAGCACTGCTGTGGTTTATCTATCGCCTGGCTGCTGCAGTTTGCCCGTTGCCCCTTCTTCCAAACCCTTTGATGCTACCGGCTAGCCCTCCGGGGGTCGTGGGTTTCTGGGAGTCCTCTTGGCAGGAAGAAAACAGGGAAGTTGAACGGCGTGCAGAAATGAAAAACTAAGAGAAGTTTTTCCAAATCTACAGCACTTTATTGAACGGGGGCAGTGATTATATAGTAGTCTTAGGAACGGGCAGAACAAAGGATTTGGCAAAGCTTCACATTTACATAGGTAGGTAAAAGAAACTCATTGACGAGATTCAGAGCACACAGAGCAGGAAACTAAAACATCACAAAGTTTAGTTAGGAAATGAACTTTCTTTGAAGTAAAATGTAGAAATCTCAAGACAATCTTTACCGAGGAAATAACATTTAAGAAGAAAAAAGGAACATCAATAGTTAACTCTTGATTACATACCACAATTGAAAAGTTACAGCACACCGAATAGTAAATACTATGTCACAGTACAAAGTTCTTTAGCGGCAGATATTGACCTTCTATCTCTATCCTGAAGCTAGAGTAAATACATCTTAGCATCCTAAAGTTAATAGTTTCTTTTTAAGTTTCTATTGAAGTCAAAACCTTATTCCTATAATATCCTAAACTATTTATTAGTTTTTCTAACTCTAACTGCTAATCTAAAGTTTAAATTTTTACTGAAAACTAAGAGCTGTTCCACTGCTTGCTCCAGCTAACGGCTTTGTTTTAGACAATTGGCTGGTGTAAGGAGACTTAGTTTCTGTCCTGCTTTACTGGGAGTGTTAGAATCCAGGCGTTTAACTAGAAGAATGTCTTATCTACCTCTTTGTCTAGGACCAGAGGATGAGATAAAGGGTTTTTTTTTTTTTAATTTTAGGTTTAAGGGGAATTTTTGTTTTAACCTTAATGAGAGATGTTTTTTACCACTGGAATTTGTTTTCTTCAAGGACACTCATGTAAGGCAAGAGTATTACTGTCATGCAATTATTTTGTTTTCTTGATCTGAAGCAAGTTTTAACCTTGCCATATATATTATATTGTTTGTTAAGGAGAAAGGTCTGTTTTTTACTTGGGATCTGCAGAAAATTCTTGCTGCCAGGAAAAAGCCCTGTGCCCAAGAGAGGCATTTTAATTGCCAGTTCTTGACACATTCAAATAGTTTATTTTGTATCTATAAGCTGGCTTTAAGAAAAGATCTTTTTGTGCTCAGTATTATGCTAAGTTCAACACCAGAAAAACGTAAGATCCTAGGAAAGCATCTCAATCTCGGGAGTGATCTTAGCCGAGTGTTCTGCCAGGGACCTCCAGGGGGTCCAGCCCCGTAGGACATTGCTCCCCCGCCTGCCTTGAATATGATTTCTCATATTGTTTTCACAGGTGACACTGGAGTGGGTGTGACAGACATTGTGGCAGGCACGGGAGTGGATGCTGCACTTTGAAAACTTTAAGTTGATATATAATTACTATTTTTATGTATGGGTTGTGATGTTACATTTCAGTATAGACACAGATCAGGGTATCTGACACATCCATCTTGTCTTCTGGAATTTCCATTTGGCCCTATCAGCTTTACTGCAGTACTTGATTTCAGACACATGTGTTTAATCTTCTGGCTTCACCTCATGAAGTGTGCAACTGGTAGAGAGACTGGTGCTGTAGAAGAAGGGGAGGCTGTAAAAAAGTAGCTCAGCAGTGCCTTCCATTCATGTAGAACGTACCCATTCTGATTGATTCAACTTTACTGTCTCACTCCAGCAGTCCTTTTACCATCTTCTCATTCAATAATCAACTAAATAAGATACAGACAGGAAAAATCTCACCATATTTCAGCAGCCAGAAGCCGATCAAGGATTTTAACCTGATCCCTTTGGTACCCAAAAGACTGTCACTTCATGCTGTCTGTGCCAGATTTTCCCCCTCAAGGAGTGGGTGGAGTAGAAAGCCTCAGCTGCTAGAGCTAGCACAAATGATCATTTGAACACCATTGACTGGCACAGGGGGTGGCTCCTTTGATGCTTTCAACTTTTATCTAAATATGTGACCACTTGAAACCAAAATTTAGACAATAGTCATATCCATTATAATTTAAAATTTGATATGTTGCTATCATATTTAAAAAAAAATCAAAAAGTTTATAAGTAAATGTATTTCCTGTGAAGTTTATTCAGCAGATTCCATGTGTGGTAGAGTTTTGGTCAAGACAACGTTTGGGTGGTAAATGACCATAAAAGAACAGTGATATGTGTAGATGACACAGGACAATGGATATTGGAAGATATGCAAGGCAGCCTTTATGCATTTGGATATTTTTGTTTTGTTTTTCAAATAATTTTATTTAATTTTATATTCCCCTATGCCACACCATAATAGTATTTAAAATATTTCTTACATATTTATAATCCACATACATGAATATAATGTATTTCAGTCATACCCACCCTATGATACCCCTCCAAGTCTTCCCAGATCCTTTATGTCTTCTTGTCTTCTTTTTCTATTTCTTCTTCTCCTTCCCTTCCCCACTCCTTTTTCTCTTATCCTCTTCTTCCTCCTTTATTTTTGGTATTTTTGAGACAGGGTCTCCCTGTAGCCCTGCTGGCCTGGAACTCGCTCTGTAGACCAGGCTGGCCTTGAACTCACAGAGATTCGCCTGCCTCTGCCTCCGGAGTGCTGGGATTAAAGACGTGTGCCAGCATGTGGGGCCTTTTTTCTTCTTTAATAACCCTCTGAGTTCAATTAGTGTTGCCAGTCTGCTCAACCCTAGGTCATGTAGAGATATTTAAGTAGAAATACATGGGAACAATACTACATTCAGAACTAGTCAAGTAACATGCAAAATATGTTAAACTAGGAAAAGGAAGATCTTTAAAAGCAGCTAATGGTGAAAACTTCAATGCATCTGGAATATAGACTAGGAAAAGGAAATGCTTGTAGGTAAAAGTGAAGCAGAAACTTGTAACTTGATAGTGACGTGGCTAGTTTACACGCTATAGTATAAACTGTCCTGGGGACAGTTGGAAGTCACTGAGGCTTGTTCAGAAAAGGAGAGGCATTGTCAGAATAAAGCGGGAGACACGTTTTATTGGTTGCAGTTTGGATAATACATGGATAAGGATGAAAGAAAATGGAGGAGCTGAGAGATGAACGAACAAGACAGAGATTCCCCAGGACAGGCCAGTGGAGGATGGAAGATACTCCCCTAAATGTGACAACTTTGTGGGGATGGTTCCAAGGGCTTTATGGACCAAATCTTCAATATCCACTCCAGACCCCAAGGGTCTTCCTCAGAAGACATGAGATAGGGATGTTTCCTATTTGTTTATTTTTAATTGAAAAACTAATTTGTCCTCATATCCCCCTGTGAAGCACTTTGAAGTGATGTAAAGCACAGCTTCATCCTTAGGAAGCCATATTAACAGCATGACAGCAAATTTGCAACCATTTTATTTGTGGAGGGGTCTTTTTGACACAGGGTATCCCTGTAGCTCCAGCTATCCTGGAACTCACTCTGTAGCCCAGGTTGGCCATGAACTCACAGAGATGCCCGTGCCTCCACCTCCCAAGTGCTAGAATTAAAGGCGTGAGCCATCATGCCCAGCTTTGCAACCATTTCTAATGTTCACTGAAAACATGTGGACAATCTTGGTGCTTTTTATTAAACCATCACATTCATATACAACATTTCCTTAGGTTTGTTTAAATTCCTTACTCAGTTTATCACTTTTATAAACTCACCATGTATATTTTTCAAGGCAATGGAGGTAAAGCTTCCCTTTTCAAATGCCAGGTTATATTCCCTGCATGGATGCACCATAGTTTGTGGAGTCTCTCCTTGTTTACGTGAGTTTGTTCTATCTTATTTGTTCCTCCAAATAGGTATTTACTTATCCTTTGATTAGATTATCTAAACATTCATCATAGAAATTAAAAAATATATTTGTTATTATTTTAGGTGTATGAATGTAATTTCTGCATGTAGGTAGGTACACCCATGCCATGCAATGCCTGCGGAAGTCAGAAGAGGATATCTGATCCTCTGGAACTGCGGTTACAGACTGTTGTTAGTTACCAGGTGGGTGCTGGGAATTGAACACGAGTCCTCTCCAAGACCATCAAGCGCTTTTAACTACTGAGCCATCTTTCCAGCCCTCATTATAATTTTTTAAGCCCACATTTTGGATACTTGCACATGCCACCCAACCTCTGATTTCACAGATGAAGTGTTGGAAGAATTCAGAGGTAGAAAAGAGCTCAAAGTCACATGAAGTCATCTGGTAGGTGCTCCAGAGCCAGGTGCCCAAGGTCTGGTGCCAAATGTCCTATTTCACAGACAAGATGTTTGCAGAGAGGGCGGCATGAATTCCTGCATGTCCAGGGATTTCTACCACAATAAATCCACATTTAGAGCCAATTTTCCAGGCCTAAATTCAGCCTGTCAAACTTCTCCTAGCAAACAAAGCCTTCTTTGCCACAGGCCAGGGCAGGGGTGGTGGAGCAGCACAGCCTCTTCCATTCCTAGTGCCCAACCTTTGTTCCAATGACCCTTCAAGCATCCTTTGGATGCCTTGTCTTCCATGTGCTGTTACAGGTACAGCCACTAGGCCCCAGGAAATAGGTGAACAGGGGAAAGGGGGATAAAAAGCTAATTTTTCCAACCATGAAATGCTAAGTAGAGGGAGAAACAGGTGACCTTTATGTCTCATTATTTCCAGACCTGTCTAATCTTTAAAGTCATCTAGAGGGCCAACAATACAGATCACTGATTGCAAACAGAACATTACAGGGGATGGCTCCAAAGAAAAGCTAATATTCTAAAATACATTATTATTTTAAAATCTGGGTGTGTAGCTCAGTGTCCGATTGCATGTTACGAGGTGTGTGTATAAATTTTAAGTATATTATTTATTATTTTATTTATTTTATTTTATTTTATTTTATTTTATTTTATTTTATTTTTTTTGAGACAGGGTCTCCCTTTAGTCCCAGCTGGCCTGGAACTCACTCTGTAAACCAGGCTGGCCTTGAACTCCCAGAGATTCACCTGCTTCTGCCTCCCAAGTGCTGGGATTAAAAGCATGCACCACACCGGCAAGTATATGATTTATAAATCACACACATACACAATACTTTTCCTGCTGAGTTCCCAAGTATTACAATCATTAGGAAATGTAGTGACCTGAACACTGTGTTCTCAGTGAGGAATCTGAGATCCAGAACTGCTGTACAACTTGCCTAAAGCTGTTCAACGATGGTCCCATGCCTCATCTGAGACCACTCCTGACTTACCAGGTAAAAATTCTTCCACTGAACATACAAACACAGATCCTTTTTCAAACAGAGGACATATTTATCTTTGTAAACGTGCCACTGTGAAAGGATGTAAGGAGAAATACAAGCATACAAGTGCTCGGTCTTTCCTGAAGTGGCATTTTTGGTCTGCTGCTGGGGAGCAGGGAGCTGGGTAACAGGAGCTCTGGGATGCACTGGGACCATGTGTTCTCTCTGCTTGCTGTACAAAGAAACTAGTGAATGGGCACTGCTCTGAGGTGGAAGCTGTTTTCATTCATTTCTTCAGCATGTGAAAGACATTTAGAGGCCGATTTTCAGCTCTTCTGGGTTTGGGAATTTAAGGTAAATACAGGGTGGGAAATACTTTGCCCTGGCTTTAAAGGCTTGTGTGAAATACTTCCTGAGGGGGGAATTGTGGGTCACTAAAAGGTTGTTTCTCATTAATGCCCTTGATTGGTTGTGGGTGCACACGTCCCTCTGAAGTGGCAATCAGTCAGAGTGACCACTGCCCTTTTGCTGCAATTATCAATGGTCTGGCAATTTCCCTCTATTTTAATCAATTTGCTTTCTGAATAGCTCTTTTCTTTGTTTTAAACAAAAGAGCTAAGTGTTCTCAGGCCAGGCTTCCCTCCTCTGTGGCAGCTCCTGTTTTCTTTAGAAGGCCCTTTGGAGACCTTCCCCACATTTAGGCTGTGCAGAAGACTAGTATCTCCTTTCATTAAAGATTCATCCTGGCTGACATTCTGACCCAGTGCAATGTGATTAGTGTTGTTAGCAGCACAGGGCTATGGGTGGGAGATCAGAAAGAGAGTGGAGGTCCGAAAGCTATGGCCAGCAAATCGGCTCACTTAGTGAGGACTCTTGGTGCAAATGTGGGTTTCCATTTAAGTACAAGATTCTCAGTTGTATTTGGATGACAAGCAACAGGTTCACATGGAACATTATATTTTATTGATTATCTGGTATTCTAATTTAATAGTGTCTTCTATTCATATTGACTTAATCTGTCTATCCTAGAATTACAAAGGAAGGTAAAGTGAACAAGACCAAAATCCAGTAAGCTAAGGTGATGTAAAATGTAAGCAAATAATTGCAAGTGTGACACACCCACTTATGTGTTTGTTAATGCATTGTACTTGTAGGTTCATTTATTTAGTAAAGACATACTGAATCAAGCCATGCCACCAGCATTATGAAGGGGGTATTAAGATGAACAAGGCAGATTAGAATGAATGTAGGCATGCGAATCAAGGTGATGCAGTACAGTATCCAAAATCCAATTGATTCCTGTTGCTTGTGTTTTCTTTCACCATCACACTGGGGAAGGTGCAAGCAACTTCTGAGCACTTAAGCCAATGATACTATAGAGATATATCAATCCTTCCTTATCTAGGATCAGTCCTATTTCATCACTTTCCCTTTATGGCCACGTTGAAGGGGATCGGGAAGTAGGTCCAAATGAAGGAAAATCTACCCTCTATGTTTTATGGGTAATATAAATAGGTTTCAACTCTGTATCATCTTAGCTGGGAAAGTAGACCAAAGCCATGGAGAAAAAAAATAAAGGCAGATAATTCTATGTGCTTGCTACATGGGAAGATATAAAGCACCTTAAAATTGTTGTTTGTTTGCTGTTTGATGGATCTACGCATCTCATTTGCTATTTTAGTTTCTGTAAAAAGTTATATAGTAATATCCTCTTTACCTGCAAAAGATTCAGTCCTCTGGTATATACCTGAAACAACCTTGTATATATTATGTTTCCCTCCATACAAATGCAAATACAAATACAAATTTGGGGGTGCGACTGCAAAACTAGCATAAGTTTCCTTTTTCACAATTGCTGATAGAAGATCAACTCATAGTATAGATATTAGCAACCTCTGTTGATGACTTTTTAAAAACTTGGATTGGTCGGGCATGGTGGCACATGCCTTTAATCCTAGCACTCGGGAGGCAGAGGCAGGCGGATCTTTGTGAGTTCAGGGCCAGCCTGGTCTACAGAGTGAGTTCCAGGACAGCTGGGGCTACAGGGAGACCCTGTCTTGAAAAGACCAAAAAAAAAAAAACTTGGATTGAATTTTTTGATCAAGAACTTTACATTTTGCTCTCTCCTTTTGCACACTCATTCGCATTCCCAGCTGCTGGTTTCATCACATTCCAGGGTAGGGTCAGAGTCATCATAAGCAAAAAAAAGTGTTCCTGGGGCATGAGCACTGCAGTACTCTG
Source organism: Rhizomys pruinosus (assembly GCA_009823505.1). NCBI lineage: Eukaryota > Metazoa > Chordata > Mammalia > Rodentia > Spalacidae > Rhizomys > Rhizomys pruinosus. The sequence continues at coordinate 2,261,349 of VZQC01012976.1, forward strand.
ACAGTTGATCTGATAACTGGGAAGGATGCTATGTGACTAAAGGACAGGTAGTGTACATAGCATGGATACAGAGGACAAAGGGATGATTCACATCCCTGTCTGGATGGAGCAGAGCCGGACAAGGCTTCATCACTCTACCCAGAATGACAGATAATATTAGACCTATTGTTTATTTCTGAAATTTTCCATTTAACTTTTTCAATCCCTAGTAACAGAACCTACAGAAGATACTTTAATTTTTTTCTATTTTGTTTCAAGCTCTTTGTAATACATAAATGTGCACCTCTCTCACACACACTACAGGCACCCCCATGTATACAAATATATCCTTATCAAGCCAGTGTAAGAATGTATGGGGGGCTGGAGAGATGACCTAGTGGTTAAGAGGGCTGACTGCTCTTGCAGAGGACCTGGGTTAGATCCCCAGCACCCACATGGCAGCTGAGAACTGTCTTTAACTCAAGTTCCAGGAGAGTCTGACGCCCTCTTCTGACCTCAGCGCACTGCACTACACGGGTGTACAGACCTATATGCAGAAAGTACATTCATACACATAAAAAATAAATAAAAATTTAAAAAAGGATATATGGGAAGTTCAAATGAATCTAAAAAAAAAATGAGTTCAACTGTGGTTGAACTATGTCTGCGCCGTGCTTATTAGTTGTTGTAGGAGATGTAGGAATGAACAGGAGACAACTGACCTATCTCGTAACAGGGATTTTGAGAGCACTTATAGACATAAGGGAATATTACCATGTAACAGTCATCTTTGTTGTGGCTCTGAAAGACGTAGAACACTTACATTGAATGCTGATTTTGAACCCAGAATCAGCCACCTATACTTTTCCTAAAGTGGACACCTAACTGAAGGACAGTCAGACTCTGGGCAGCATAGAAGGGCTGTCTCATGGACATAATGGTGATCACGTGATAATCAGATTTTCTCCCTTAGAAGTATGAAGACAACAGAGAAGGAAAACCAGAGACAGGGGAGTAAGTGAGTTAGAGCAATGCGCATCTAGGTCAGAGGACCCACAGTAGAGTCACTGTCACCTGTGGGAATCTATGTGTACTGCATCTGTGTCCAACTGACCTCTGCTTTTCTTCAAGGAGCCTGTTGGGATTCCAGGTGATGTTCTGGGTTATTCAGATACTTCCTTATCTCTGAGACCTACATATGTGGCTGTCTGTATTCTTCAAGCGGACTGCGAGTTTCCTCTGGATTCTTCTGAAGACAGAGATTTACGTTTTTCTTCAAGTAATTTATTTTCATCCCAAATCCTTTTTTATGATCTTGGGCAATCCACAAAAGCTTGCTTTTTCCAGGCAAAAGATCAAACTCCCAAATCCCAGGGCCAGCAAGATTAACTTTCACCAGGCAGCACAGCAAGCGAAAGATGCTGAAAAACACAGAGGGAAGGGTTAGTTTCTGCTAGGAAAATTAGCATCAGTAAGGCATACTCAGAGGTACTCTAGGAGGTTCAAAAATTGTCTAATAGAACCTGTTACTTCTAAGGCACTTAATAAAACTATGTGGTTGAAATAAAAACCTTCCACTTCCTAACCAGTCAAAATCAGACATATAAATGCATGCATGTACACACATACACACACACAGACACACACACACACACACACACAGAAAGAGAGATAAAGAGAGAGAGATCCACTGTCTCGATCATAAAAACAACCTCATATCTTTACAACTTCTTCATATAGACATACATTATAAAAGGAAAAAGGGGTAAGGAAACAAGTAAATTACCTTTAACCTAATTAATGCCTCATCTAGTCACAGGTGCCGTGAAGACACCTCACTTGAAGCAGGAAAGAATTTGCTAATATTTTATGATATGTTTTTCCAGGTTCTTGAATGAAAACATGTATGGGATTTTCTCAGTATTGCACAAATATTAAGGACATGCTTCTTTTAAATTAAAATGAGTAAAAAAATGAATCTGTGTTGTCGTATAGGATCTGCTCTGGGCTCTCCTTCATTCTCTGATCAAGGCTCTGTCACAACTCCTAGAAACTCAACACTGAGCAGCTATTCCTTAGGCAAGTCTTCATTTCAGGAAGTTGGGATTTGCAAATATTTGGGGTACCCTTCATAAACTTACCTTACTTATGTCCCATTCCCTGTTAAATAACTGTTTACTAAGACACGATATGGATTAAAGTCTCCTTTTTAAAAATGCAATTCAAGTTGATCATACTCAGGTCCACCCCCCATACCCATGCTTGCTACTTTTACTATATATATGCCTAATATGCTTATAGAGTCAGATTTGTGTCCTCAGATGTCTTTACTTTTGCATCCATCTGCTGGAGCCTCATACTGTAACAGGAGTCATTGCCTTTAAGAAACTGACCCTCCAATTAGTCAGCCATTGAATGCCATTGGGAGATGGTGCAAGACCATATGGAAATGAATCCTACAAGCTTCTGGGACCCTGTTCATATGAACCTAAAACACTGGTATCAGCATGCACAAGATCCATGCAAACTCAACCAGACATAAAACCAGCATGGAACTGCAGGAATGGATAGCAGAACTCGACATAAGAAATACTGGCAGCTGATTACAATTGGGTGAGGAAAAACTGGCATTCTTTTTTTTTTTTTTTTTTTTGGTCTTTTCAAGAAAGAGACAGGGTCTCCCTGTAGCCCCAGCTGTCCTGGAACTCACTCTGTAGACCAGGCTGGCCTTGAACTCACAAAGATCCGCCTGCCTCTGCCTCCCAAGTGCTAGGATTAAAGGCATGCACCACCACGCCCGGCATAACTGGCATTCTTTAAGAGAGGAACTCCAGATAGGTTTTCCAGAGCTCAGAGGCAGAACTCACCAAGGAATGGCCAGAGATGTTAATAGGCCCTAAAACATGACAGAATATGTGAACTCTGGTCGGGGGGCTGTGGGAGGGTGCTAAAGGAGAAGTTATGTATGAAGCACAATTAAGAATAACTGAGAAGTTATGTATGAAACACACAAAATTCAATAAAATAAAAAATAAAATAAAAAGAAACTGACTCTCCCACTCCCAGCAGTCATTGGTTTCCAGTAGTTGCTTAGCTAGGATATGGTTTCCTACCCATTTCCCTATGTCTCTCCTGGCATTTTGTCTGGTTTGAGGTTACATTGGTCCTGTTCATGCTATCACCATTGCTATGAGTTCATCTGAGTAGGTTCCGAGCTGTCTAGGAAACTGGTTCTCTGTGCTCATCCACCACTGCTGGCTCTCACAGTCTTTCTGCCCTCTCTTCCACAATGATCCCTGAGCCTTGGGAGGCAGAAGTTTGATATTGGTGTAATATTCAGGGATAATCATTCTTATTCTTGGTACATTAGGCAGTTGTGGGTTTCTGTGTTAATTAATCTATGGATATTGAAATGGGAAAAGTAAGTCCATTTTACTCTATCTGGGTTTTGCTTTACCTGTGTTTCTACTCAACCATTCCCACTGGAGCCAGCCAGGCAGAATATCACGTGCAGGTAATTTCAGGGAGTACATTGTTTCTATAATACTGAGAAACTTAAAAGAAGCCAGGCAGCATGTCCTCCCTCCCAGCTATTCCTGAGACTCCATGAAGCCCATTGTTTCTATAATTCTGAGAATATTTTTTTCTTCTAACTGAAGCATTTTGTTAATTGAAAAACTTTGTTACCTGATCTACCCCTGGTTTGGTCTAAGTATGGTGATCTGATGTAGCTATGGTTATTGGTTTGGCCCCAGGCATGCTGTGATTGTGGTTTTAAACTTTGTAAACCCTGCCTTACATCTCCATGGGGTTGAGAGTTCTTTTGGGCACCAGACAGGCCCTCTCTGAATACTGGCTACTAATAAAGAACTCCTGATTGGAGGATCACTCTGTGGTATTTTTTTCTATGCATCTGAATGGGTATTGCAAGTATAAAAATAAGCTATTAGCAGTCACTTTAATACTTAGTTTAGCAGAATAATAATATTAGTCTCTCCCCTATGACTTGTGGCCTGACTAGCCACATGATCATAGACCCAATATCAATGTTAGTTATGGCCTCTGTCTTATGAAGCAGACCTTAAATCCAATTAGAGAGTTATTGGTTATTCCCATGACATTCATGCCACTACTGAACCAGAGATCATTGCTGCCAGGCCAGTTGCTGTTGAAGCATCCACGATTCACAAGTGGGTGAGGTTAATGATTAATATTGTTCTTCTGGTAGCATGCATTGCACTTTCTAGCACTATGAAAGCTACTTAATAGAGATGAAGCTTTGTAGTCAGTACCAGTTTGGTTTCTCCTTGCTTTTTCTACTGCTCATGTATGCATGTAGCATCTTCAGCAATAGGTTCTTACTGTCAAGTTCTGGAGCATGCCCGGGAGCAGGAGCAATGGCCAGTGCTGTTTGAGGTCTATGGGACTACTGGTCAGCAGTTTCCAAAGAGGGAGTCTATCCCTGCCATTGGGTTTTACTTTGCTAGCCTATGCTGTCTAGTAAGGACCACGTGCCCCTGTTATATGGCAACTCCTTTTAATCTCCTTTTAAGACTGTAGTGTATTTTGTGCTGGAGAAACTTCCTAAGAGTGACCTGGGCTTTATAAATTCAGTTTCTTTGTAAGTTGTATGTCAGGCAGTTCACTAGTTGGGGCCTATGACATGGAGCCTGTTTGTGAGTGGGAAATGTATGCAATAGTATAAAAAAGTACTCATCAGAAAATACTATTTTTATTCAGCTTTTACTCATAAACCCTGGATCCCTTGAATTCCAGACCCAAAGGGCATTATAAATAAGTTTAGTAGAGCCCATCTCATACTGCAGTTTTAAGTACAGCACTTATTTTAACTAGGAGGCCACTAACATTGGTGGACTTAATTTGAATTGGAACTGTGCTTTAAATCCAGTACAATTATAGGCCAAGTAGCAAATGTTTATTTTCTCAACGACTATAGACTCTTGCAGCATTTTTTCCAATGGTATGCAGGTGCAACCTCTACCAGCCTGCAAGTGTGCATCATTAAATTTTCAGCAAAATTTTGACTGGTTGACCTCACATTATAGCTTGTAATTGGCCACCATTGGAATATTTTTACCATGGAAATTGGCAAACAGTAAAATGTACGATTTATTACTAAATTCATTTTACCATAGAGCCACTTGTTAAATTATTAAAGTTTGCAGTGTACCAGTGTTGGTCTCTTTCTTCTCCCTCTTTTCCACTCTCCCCCTCCTCCTTCTTTCTCCCTCTTTCCATTTTCCTCCTTTCTCCCTCCTTTATTATTTTCCTTCTTTGTAATATTTTTACTCTATTCTTGTATTCTTACAAGGCTTTTAAAATATGCCTCATTTCATTATTATAAAGACTCTGAACCATTTGGGCTCATTTTCACCAATAAACAGAGGCTGGAAAAAATTTACATAATATCCCCCATACAACCAGTAAATTGAGTCAATGTAGAACAAAAATGCTAATGTATTTTATTTGAAAGCTCGTATTGAAAATTAACACACACACACACACACACACACACACACACACACGCACCCCAGAGAAACAAAACCAAAATTTAAATAAAGATGAAAATACTTCATATCTCCTTACCCCACTCCAGTAAAAAGGAATGGGAATTTTCAAACTTGCCCTGATTTTTTTCCTGCTTCCAGGCATTGCCATGAAGCATCTGTTACTGGATAGATCTTCACATCTCTAGGAGAGTTCTCTTAAAGTACCACACTAAGGGAATTTACTAATGAGAAATGAGAATAATAGTTGGCGGCCAGTCCTGACACTGACTGAGGGTAAAAGATTCAGGCCTCTTTTGCTCTACTGGTTGCAGAATAGGAAATTTCCTAGTGGGGAGGACCACAAGAGGGTGTCCTGTCTTGGCCAAGAAAACCAAGCATAGAGGTTACTAGGCAGTGCCACCAACTCCCCCCCCCCCCAAATGTCAACGGGAGCTGTTTGCTTTCTTTGTCTGGCTTATCTCTGGGGATTTCTTTCTGCCTTCTCTGGGCACTGGTCTCCTTGTAGAAGAGCTCTAAACTCAGCTCTTACACCACCAAATGTTGGTGAGTTCACAGAGGATAATTCAGAGACATCTGGATTTAATTTCCTTCTAACAGACTTGGGATTAGAAACCAAGGAAAAAGTTTTTGGCAAGTGTCATTTGTGGAGACTGCCAATCCCCAAACGAAGCACAAAAGCTAAAATAGGAAGGGATGAATGCACTTACTCATCTATTGAGCAAGTTTATTCAAAGAATGGCTCCCGTGTGGCCAGCACTTCTCTGCACTCTGAAAAACAGTGAGCTAGCCAGATAAAGCTCCTGGTTCTAGTCAAAGGGTGGTGATAGAAAATGACTTTTCAAATTTGGGAATAAACATCCTAACTTCAGATTAGGATAAATGTTATTAAGAGGATACATTGAGGTCTTTTTTAGTGTCTTTGTGAAGTTATCATTAGCGTAACCTTGATAAATAAGTCCTGGGAGACCTAGAGAAAGGTTGTGAGGTATTCAGTACTAAGAGATAAGCTAATCTGTCCTGTCTTTCACACTCTGCTACACAAGTTTTGGGTCAGCTTGCTGGTTCCACCAATTACCAGCTGCCTTCTCATTACTTCATTCTTGAGAGCTAAACCATCACCCAGACCTCAAGGGTCAGCTACAGAAGATGGGGAGAAACAGGACAAAACATTTGGCTTGCTCAAAACCTTGGCTTTACTTCTTAGTACTTTTTCTATTTTTGATGAACTTTTCATTTCAAAATAAGGATCTTCTTTATCCCATTTTCATGTGTATCCTCATGCATTTGGTGCTCATTATCTTCTGTTGTTCTCTATCCTTCATGCTACTCCACAAACTGCCCCCCCAAATAGATACCAAATATGAGAGAAAACTTCAGAAACTTCGCTCCATATCACCTCCATTACACTCTATCTATCTATCTATCTATCTATCTATCTATCTATCTATCTATCTATCTATCATCTATGTCTCTTAACCATCACTTATCACCTATCTATCTATCTATCTATCTATCTATTTTTATCAATCTATCTACACCTATCTTTATCTATCATCTATCATTCATCTATCATCTATCTGTATATATCCATCTATCTATCATCTATCAATCATTCATCTATCATATATCATCTATCTATCATCTATCTATCATCTATCTATCTATATCTCTATATCTATCTATCTATCTATATCTATCATTCATCTATCATCTATCTATCTGTATATATCTCTATCTCTCTATCAACTATCTATCTATCTATCTATCTATCATCTATCTACCATCTATCTATCTATCATTGTCTATATAATCATCTATCTAAACCTAGATTCTGGATGTGAAAACAAGCAAGGTATTTGTCTCATTCTCACCATAGCATTCTCTTGTTGTCCCTTCTAGCCCACCCTCCACTGTACATGATCCCTTTCCTCTTTTATGTCGAATAGAGTGCAATACTATATATATACTATATATAATATATATATATATAGTATACACACACACACACAGGGAGAAAAATAACATAAATAAGAGAGAATATGTGGTATTTATCTTTCTGAATCTGGCTTTATTCTCTTGACATGATAATCTCTGGTTCTAACTTGGGAAAACAAAAACCTATTGTCATTTTTCTTTATAGCTGAATAAAATATCATTGTGCACATGTAACATATTTTCTTTATTCATTAATATATTTATGGGCACCTAAGTTGGTTATATCTTGGCTACGAACAGAGATATAGTAAACACGAACATGGATGTGCAGTTATCTCTGTGGTATGCCAACTTGGATTGCTTTGGGTTTATACTTAGGAGTATTACAGATGGATCATATGCTAGTTCCAATCTCTCTCACTCTTCAGAGAGTTAACAATATATATCACTCTTCTTCCCCCTCATATTTCTTCTTCCCCTTGCCAATATTTGTTGTCATTTGTTTTTCAGAGATAGCTGTTCTTACTGGGGTGAGATTGAATCTTAGAGCAGTTTTAACTTCCATTTTCCTGATGGCTAAGGAGGCTGGATATTTTTACAGGTTTACTGGCCTTTTGTATTATGTGGTCCTTCTTTTTTTTTTTTAGCAACTGTCTGTTCAACTCATTTGTCCATTTATTGATTGGATGACTTGGAGATTTATGTAGTTTGCTTTTTGGCTTCTCTTTTTATTGTAGGTACTAGTCCCTTGTCAGGTGTAAGTTTGGCAAAGATTTCTTCCTGTTTTTGTAGGCTGTGTGATCACTCTGCTGTTTTTGTTTACAGGAAGAAGCTTTCTCATTTGATATAGTCTCACTTGTCAGTTCTTGTTATTTCTTGTTCTATTAACGTCCTTTTCAGATCATCCATGCCTTCCCCTATATTTTGAAATGATGTTCCTCAGGTGTGTCCTCCGGTTCCAAAGTTTCAGGCCATACATCAATAATTATGACTGATTTGTAAAGGAGTTTTGTGTATGGAGAGAGCTATGGACCCAGTTTCATTCTTCTACATGTGAATATGCAGGTTTTCTAGCACCATTTGTTGAAAATTCTGTCTTTTCTCCAGTGACAATCTTTGTTAAAAATCAGCTGGCTGGAGAGATAGCCTAGCGGTTAAGAGCACCGACCACTCTTACAGAAGACCCAGGTTCGATCCCCAGCACGGACATGGTGGCCGAGAACCGTCTGAAACTCCAATTCCAGGAGAACTCCATTTCCAGGGGAATCTGACACCCTCTTCTGACCTCCGCGGCATTGCACGACATGGGTGCACAAACCTACATGCAGACAATACATTCATACACATACAGAAATAAATAAAATTTAAAAACTTAAAAAAAAATCAGGTGGCTCTATCTGTTGTTCTATGTGTCTATTTTTAGGCCAGTACCACTCTGCTATTTACACTGTGACTCTGTAACATAATTTGAGATCAGATTTTGTGATTTAGATTTTTTTGTTTCTGTGAAGAATGTCATTAGAATTTTAATATATGTTTTTGTTGAATTTTTGTGCATTTCATGCATCTTAATAATATTTAAACCTCCTCCCCTTTCTGCACCTCCATAACCCCACCCATAAGATTTCACGCATTCTGTCATATATGCTAAGGCCTATCCAATTAAGTTTGGATCCCCAGATATCCCTCAGTATGAGTTCATTGCCTATCTAGCATAACTTCCTTAAGAAGACCAACTCTCCCTTACCCAGTACTGATCGGCTGGCACTAATTCTTCCACCAAGTTTGGAGCTTCTTGATTATTTCCCCAGTTCTATGCTGGGTTTTTGTCTGGTCTGAGTTTACGTAGGTCTTGTTCATGCTGAGCCAGTGGTAGTGAATGAAAAACAAGGAAACAGTTTTCTCAGCTTCTTCGACCTTGCTTGTATGAACTTACAGCAGTGGTGAAAACGTGTGGAACTTTCTAAGAGACAATGCCATTTATAAATAGGAATAATCTGACTTTTCCATTTCCTATTTGTTTCCCCTTAATTTTCTTGCCTCATTGTTTCGACTGGGATTTCAAGAATTATGTTGAAAACTAGGGGGAAATGTGAACACTCTAGTTCATTTCTGATGTTAGAGGATGTGCTTTTACTTATTGGAGGTCATCCTGATTTATTTTATTTTAAATATAAGCACTCTTATATAATTTACATATTTTATCTTGTTATTGACCTCAAAGGATTTCTCTATCATCTGATAGTATACAAGAAATTATTAGATTGTTTTTGTTCAACAATATTTTGTTTATTGCCTAAAACCATGCTCTACTTTATATACTAAGTTGTAGAGACTCTTGAGTAGAATGTGTATTATATAGCACTTTGAACATCCATTTTATCAACACTGTAGTTTAAGTTTGGTGATTTTTTTTTTTTTTTTTTTTTTTTTTTTTTTTTTTTTTTGTTGGTTTTTTTTTTTTTTTTTTTTTTGGAGAGGGGGTTCTTGATGACCTAGATATTAATTTAAGCTATTCTGGAACCTCCATATGAATTACAGAAGAAGAAAGAAAACTTCTTGGGTTTCCAGTTTTATGCTCAGAATTTCTCATGGATAATGTCTGTCTTAATCTTCCAGTGATTAACTTATGAGATAGATAGCCTCCTTGTTTTCAGAAATAACTCTGAAGCAGAGACAGGGAAGCTTCTTGATTAAGGTGACACAGCTAGGAAGGGGCATAGCCAGAAGATGAGGAGAACAGTGTATATTTGTCACTTGTCTTATTTAAGTATTGAAAAATAATATTTTGTGTCCTTAACTCTTTGAGAATTATTATACTACTTTACAGCTAAGAACGTGGTAGAGTGGACAGAGAGCTATATTTAAGATGATTTCTTCCGTGGGTACTCAAAATAAGAAAAAAGAAAGAAATCTAAATGAATTGAAGCTTACTGCCTAGACACATGCTTTCTACTTATATTCATTATATTTAGTTATGCAAATATATAGCAAATAGTGCTTACATCATTTTTCAAATGAAAACAAAAATAAGAAACTAAGAAGTAGAAAACCTTTTCTAATTTACACTTGGTCAGTCAAGGATCCAGGATTTGAACCTATAAATCTGTCCTGTCTGATTCAAAAGTGTAAACTCATCCTTTGCTGTGCCCTAAACTGGAAATGGGAGGGTGGCTATGACAGAACAAGTCTAAAATAGATTAGACTTCTTCTTTCAAACCCTGCTTGATCACATCTTTAATTTGAACTTGGAGAAACAAGAAACTTCCCCTCCAGAAGAACTGGCTATCCAGGGGAGCTGGGTATTGTTCCTCAGCATTCCAGCTAACTGTTTTCTAACCTGACCACATCCTGTCAGTCCAACTTCCTTCCCTTCCCTGATAGCAAGGCAGACTATGTGCTGCTGGACTGATAAATATGCACAGCACTCACCTCTTTGGCTGATCCATGTGATAATCCTTAATGAAAAGGATTCATGGCACGACCACACTTCCAAGGATAGACCCTGTCTCTTTAAATTCTTTTGGAGGAAAAAAAAGACAACAAAATACAATGCAGCTGAAGAGCTTCCCCCACACCCTCTGCAACAGACATTTAATGCTTCTCAGGCTGGCCCTGGTGTGAGTGATTTCCCTTTTCCTTTCTTCTTATCACTTCCCTTTAAAGTAGGCCTGGAGGCTCTGCAAAGGGAAAGTCTAAACAATGTCAGGGGTGGTGCTATATTTAAAGGAAATTTGGGCCTTACATCCTGTCCTCTAAATAAATAAATAAATAAATAAATAAATAAATAAATAAATAAATAAACTGCCTAGAAGCCTTGCACATTGTGTTTGGTGACCTTCCCTTAGTGTGTCAGCTTATTTAAATACTTAGAGAGCCAGTTTAGCTTTCAAACAGCCTCAGCACTGACTTTCTGAAGCTCACATTTAAAATGACAGGCATTGGAATTTGGTCCCTGCACTCACCTCTTGTCCTTTTAACTGGATTTTCTGTAATTCCAGACATTTCTCCTTTCACATTCTGCAAACCAGGTGGCAGTCTAGGGACTCACTCAGGATGAACTTGGATGGAAAATAGTAGAACCAATTAGGGACCTATAACTGAAATTTTACTCATATGCTTTGCCTGACTTTAACAGTGTTTTAAAGAGATGTGAGCCAATCTTTAATAGCTGACTAATTTCACATTAACATGACTTTGGAGGTTGTTTTTAAAAATTGGAAGGTATGGTAGCAGTGGGATCTGGCTGACAGTAACTGGGCAAGGCTGGGTTACAACTTCATGAAGGTAATAATCTCTTTCTTCCTTCAGTGCCACTAACTTGGAGGCCCTCATGTAGCTAGAGATTTAGAGCCAAACATCCAGCTTCAGAACCCTAAACGCTGGCTCACCCACCTGTTCAACTATGTCAGTTGAAGTATCAAATACTGCTGGGCATGATGGCACAGTGATGTTGGATTTCCCTGGAGAGGAGGTTGCAGGTGGCTGGAAGATGCCCAGTTTTGGAGCTAGGAACCAAACTTGGTTCCTCTGCAAGAAGAGTATACAATCAACTCTGGAACCATCTCTCCTGCACCTATAATACTGAATTTTTTTAATGAAATGTAAGAATATCTTATATTTACAACTCACTTTTAACAACAAAGAGGCATTGAATAGTATTTGCCATAGTAAGAGTTGTGGATGGAATACATTGGCCTACAGGTTTGCACACATGCATACATTGGCCTACAGGTTTGCACACATGGCCGGCTATTTTTTTTCTGGTTTTCTAGGAAAAGATTTATGTAATATTTTTTTAAAGTCCAAGAAATCTATTTATACTCATTTATTTTATTCCAAGTGATATGAGAAACCACTGGAAGGATTTTGGACAAGTAGTTGATAAGGAACCGTGTTCTTAAAATTGAAATGGCTGTTGGTATGTAAGTGTCAGTGAGAAGAGAAGACCAAGCTTGGAAGGAGGAGGATCAGTAGGTAAGATAATCTCTGAAGGAAAGTTTCAGAATGCCTGGGGTGGAGGAAGGTGCTGGGTCCATCTTGAAGATGGACCAAGAAGGGTGTGTTGATGGATGAGATGGCAGGCATAAGGGAGAGGCATTAGAGCTCAGTTTCTTTAAATCAAGAAATGGGGTCGAAGTTGATGCAATGGATAGGGCAAGAATCCTGGACAAGAAGCCAAGTGGAGCAAGTAGAAACAAGGGTTTCATTTGAAGCAAGGTAAATTTCATCAGTCAATTGTCTGAGTAGAAATTCTAATGGCTGGACATATGAATCTAGACTTTATGGATGATATAAGGATTAGAAGTATGATTTGAGGGTCATGAGTGTGTTGAAGCATTTAAAACCATAGGATCTTGGGTAAAAATCACCAAGTAGTGATCACAGTTACCACCTACAGATGTTAGAATGTTTGGGAATAGGAGAGAGGTCTAACAGTGGAGAAATGTGAAGAGAGAAAGTGGACCAAAATACTAAAATGAAATTACCAGGTCTTGCAGGAACAAATATGATTCAAATAGAGAGTAAGTAACTATGTCAAATGTGACTGCAAAGAGCGGGAAGAGAATCACTGGACATCTATCACTGAACTTGGCAAAGCAGCTCTCAGCTCTTCCTGGGGTGGTCTTTAAAGATCTTTGTTTAAAGATCTTCAGTCCTCTATTTAGATTTTTAAACTGGAATCATGGAATCATATATCCTTTAATTCTGGAAATATTTCTGCAACTACTTTTCACGAATTTTTTTCTTCTCTACTCTCTGGGATATGTTTTTTTGTTTGTTTGTTTTTGTTTTTTTTAATTTTTTTTAATTTTTATTTATTTCTGTATGTGTATGAATGTATTGTCTGCATGCAGGTTTGTGCACCCGTGTCGTGCAATGCCGCGGAGGTCAGAAGAGGTTCTCAGATTCCCCTGGAACTGGAGTTCTCCTGGAATTGGAGTTTCAGACAGTTCTCGGCCGCCATGTGCGTGCTGGGGATCGAACCCTGGTCCTCTGTAAGAGCGGTCGGCGCTCTTAACCACTAGGTCTTCTCTCCAGCCCTGGGATATGTTTTAATATCAGTCTTTAGGTTTGCATACAAAGCTGTTAGCAGGCTTTTTCATGGGGCTTTCAGCCATACAGATCATTATAATCTGTTTCTACCTGCCCCACCTCCCACAGCAATCTTCTATCCCAAATGCCCCCAACTTCTTGCAGGTCCCCTCATTCTCTCAAATTACCCACACTTCTGCTTTCATGTCATAGAGATTCCATTGCCTTCTCCTCCTCCTATCCCACAGTCCCCTTCCTAGTTTCATAATCAATACACCCCCCCCACACACACCCCCCCCACACACTGAAATCCTGATTTCTCACACAGAACATGGTATTTTCATTTCTGACCAGTGGATCTCCTGATCTATCCATTTCCCCTGCAAATATAATCTCATTGTTTTCACTCCAGAGTACAAGTCCATCAGACTTTGCAATATATTTTCTTTATCCATTTATCTGTCAATGGACATCTGGACTTGTTCCACTTCTTAGCTGTTGGGAATGGATTTCCTAATTTTGTTGTTCTTCCTCTTTTCATTTCAATGTGTTTGTTTTCTACCAGACCTAGGTTTTAGCTCAACCTTTCAAAGTGGTGGTAAAGACAGATTGGCAAGAACAACATAAAGGACCATTAGCTTCACTTGCATTCCTGAAACCAATCACTTCCAGCCACATACCTCAGATCTGGGGGATTATGTAAGAGTGTGTGCACATCCTTTGGCAATCTTCCCTAGGATTTCACCAGCTTAGAGGGAAAAGAGCATACCTTGAGGGGAGGAAAACTGTCTAAGAGATTTACTTGTTTTGTGGCCAGAAGTTAAAGAAAATTTCCACCAACACTATGCTAAACCCCAGAAGTTCCTGTTGATCCCAGTGGAATGTGAAAGATAAAAGATAGCTTTACAGTATGGGATGCTCAGCTGTTGATAAGAAAGACAGACTGGGCAATTGAACCCTTGGGTTCCTTAGGCTTTAGTTTTCGGTGTGCTCTAAACTCTAGCTTGTTGCTACCTGATTTATCCCCCCCTTTCTCTTTGAGTTACATTGTTTTGTTATTTTCTTCCCAAAGTCAAAGTTGTGTGATTCTATAATTTTACAGTGCCTTGAAGTGCTGAATTTTTATTATATGAGCCCAGGATTTCACACAATACATTTTACCATGGACTGAGTACCTTGAGGTACGTAAGAAAGAAGACATGGTCACTGTGACAGCTGCCTTTCAACTCTGTGAGTAAAACAGAACAGAGAAGGAAGCAGGAAGTACAACACAGAGAAAATTGCCTGAATTAAGATAGCAAACACACACACACACACACACACACACACTCTTACATAGAGACAGAGAGAGAATAGCTAATCAGCTGGCACCTACAGAAGAGCACATTTCCTTTGTTTGGCAGGTGATAAGGTTTTGCTAAATTAGAGCAGTGCATGAACAGACCCCACAGAAGAACAGGAAGACAAGTAATGCCTGCCTGAGGCTTTACAACGCTTCAACAACATAACTCTTAACTTTTTCAAGGAGTTCTGACCTCTGATTTCAAGCCTGCCAGTCATTGGCTGTGAGTCTTTCTAGAAGTTGTTTCTTATTTCTCAAACAATATCTTTTTTAACATAGCATTGTTATTCACAAAATGAGAATGTAACATGATGTTGCTTTATGTTCCCCAAAGTATGTTGAAAGTAAATCTATGTTCATGAAAGGCTAAAGGGTGTTATCTGAAAACAACATGTTGTGATTAAATAAGCATAGGGCATACTGGTCAAACATAACCAACTTGCATTATTTGGTACATTTTAGAATGTTTAATATGCCAACAGCACAGATTTACTGAAGGCATATCATATGAGATTATCCTGCTTGCTTGATCATGGAGCTATTGAATACAGATTATCAGGATGGTCTGGGGGTGTTGTGTTGCTGTCTTAGTAATTGTCTTGCTAACACTCAGCAAAGAGATGGAAAAGGAGTAAAATATAGATAGATCATGGACAGTGAGTCACATCTACCTGACTTTGAATCTCAAGACTGAAAGCTACTTCTAAGTCACTTGATCAGAATGATTGGCCAATGATTTTGATTCTCAGCTTCCTCACAATTATAACCAGGCTAATGAGATTTATGTATTACATAACTGTTAGGCTACTTAGAAATTATATGGCCTAATGGCACAGCTCCTGATTCTAGATTCTTGATAAACATCACATCTTTCATTTTCATCCTGCTTTCTATATAATTTTACATCTTTGTGGAGGGTCAGTAATCATAGGCTCTTTTCAGATGGGATTCAGGATATGTGAATATCATGTGTCTCAATGTCATATGTGACAGAAAACAGAATGGGTGAGCTCTACTTTAAAACCAAGCATACTGTTGACTTGGAAAAGACAAAAGGAAAACTTGTACACCACCGTGTGACCGTCTAGACGCTTATAAGCTGAGCACCTGCATAAGAATTGCAAAGAACTGCTGAGAATGAAAGGGGTGGAAATCAGAACTGGGCCTGGGGTTGCAGATGAACAGGTGAACCACACCAATCTGTCATGAATTCCTGCTCTTTCTCATCTTCCATTTGAACTTCCCTTATAGAGTCTTTCATTAGAAGGAACCCTGGATTATTTGCTACAGGGCTGTAGAAATATTGGATGTAGAAAGGAGCTAACATAATAAATGCTTAGATTTAATATAACTGTACTACTTATACCTAACAACTTATACATAGGATTTGTGTCAAAGCAAATAGACCATTACTAAAGAGCAGTGTAATGTGGTTCTTTTGGGGTTGGGCCAACACAGGCACAGGAATCAACAGGAATCGGCCAACTGAGGAAACAATAGACAAGCAATGGGTAGATGTGCTGTCAGTGACCTTTTGTTATTTCAATGAATTCCTGCTTCACAAATAGAAAGAAAAAATGTAGCAAAAGACTTAATTCCTCTGCCTCATAATCTTTATCCCACTCATTATGGAAGTCTTCCTTTTTGCCAAATGTTGGGAAGAAAATGAACTATCCAATTTCTCATTTTATTTTAAGAATAGAGCTTGGCTTCTCTGCTTTCAGGTCCAAGATGAGAGGTGGTCTCTGAGATGATTACCTGGGTAGAGTTACTTCAAAGGAGGATGGAGATCAGCACGACTTCACACAGATCCAGACACGTCAAGGCTGGGTGGACTTTCTCCCCTTGCTGTCAACAGCTTTGATGCTCTGCCAGCTGAGCTGTCTGTAGCCCTTCGCTGATGTGATGACATCAGACACAACCTGCTCAGCCTCGCATTCCTGTGGAAGCTCAGGTTAATCTTCAAGGACCATCTGAAAAAAATCCTTTTGTATTTTTTGGGGGGCAAATATTTCCCTTTTACACAAGGTGAATAACTGTGTCTCTGTGCTATAACTTAAGGACTGGTGTCAGCAGCTGTAATTTTTGTAGCGTTTTTGTGCAGTTCTTCTGTATTTTAGTGGCTATAGAACTGAGAGGAATTGCCTCTGGACTAAGATAGCTGGAGGAGTTCAGCTCTTAACCTACACTCTGTAGCTAAGTACCTTCATCAATTTGAACAATGCCTTCTGATTTCTCAGCCTCTGTATTCTGAACTGGACAGGATTTAGAAAACAAAGGCTGAAAAGCTTCCCAAGAAATCCTATTGCCAGACTGCCTGGACTCTGTCAGTGAGGAGACAGGCTCTGTGCTGTAAGCTCTTGCTGAGATGGAAGGGTGCTCATGTTTGGAGTTTTCGTCCTTCAGTATTCTGCTCCCTTTCTGACAGCACCAACCCCGAGTTTTCTTCATCCCCCATTGAGGGTGAACATGTGGCTATGCTTATCCAATCTGTATGTTTTATATTCTCGCAATTCTTCAAACTTAGAATCCTGGTAGAGGGGTGGTTCATAAATATAGCCAGGATAATCAAAGCCAGTGAAATGCATTTGAAAAAATCTTTGCATTAAAAATTATAGAATGAGAGAAATATTTTCTAGTGGATGGTTGGGTGTAATTGTAGAGTAAATAGAAGCAATGACTTAATCATGAAGGAAATGGTTCTCCCAAATGGAGCCAAAAATCGAATAAGAGAGTTTGTTGTGGGAGAAGAGTGACTCCTTTAAATATAAGTTAGGTCCTTGGAGAAAACTTAAGCTAAATTTGGAACCAGGTTGCACATTTTCAATCAAAGCTCTAATACCAACAAGCTACACAAACTGCCTTTGGTTAAATCCTAGATTCCTTGTGTTACTATCACCTCCCTGAGGTTACCAGAAATAATGAATGATAATCTCCCAAATTAGGTTGCTGTGACAAATCATTTCATTCATAAGTAGGTGAATAGCCTGGTGTAGTGGTGCACCCCTTTAATCCTAGCACTTGGGAGGCAGAGGCAGGAGGACCTTTGGGAGTTCAAGGCCAGCTTGGACTATATAGCGAGTTCCAGGACAGCCGGAGCTAAAGGGAGTCCCTGTCTCAAAAATACCAAAAGAAAAAACAAATAAGTAGGTGAATAAATAGATAGGTAATTGAATATATTATGGTTATAACTAGTGTTTGTAGTTAGATATGTTAGCAAATTCTATCTTTTGCTTAACCCAGTTGGTCTTTGATATAATTAATCAATTCTCATGTTGGTAGCAGATCTTAGACTCAGGTCTTCTGAATCTGCTGTCAGATAAATTAATTCCCCAATACTACAATGATGCAAAAGATTAAAATATTGTTTAAGACAGAACAGGCTATAAATCTTCCTTATATATTGATTCACTAACAGGAATTTTGTTAGGTGTAATTTCATTTTATAGACTAGAGACACTCTTCTTCCTTCCCTTTCTCTTTTCCTCCATTCCTTCTCTCCTTTCTTCCTCCCTTACTTTTTTGAGATGCCCACAAAAGACAGAATAATCTATGTTATAATGTCTACTTTAATTACTGTAAAATAATTTAACAAAATCTGTAAGCAAGACAAATCCAACATAACTAAATGCTAGCGAGTACTGTCTAACTGGTTAATGAATATTCATCATAAGATTTTTTTCTTATGTTTGAAGAACTTCATAATATAATTTTTATTATAATTGCTAGCTTAATTGTATGCCATCTTCTCTTCCATGTAGGCACCAAAAGGGCAACAAACATGTCTTCCCAGTGGCTACAGTCTGGTACCTGCTCAATAAATACATAATCAGAACTGAGCAAGCTGACCCTTACCAATTCAGAATCAGGAGTGTTAGGCCAAGAGCAAAGTTACGGTGTTGCTAGAGCAACTCTTTTCCCATGCACCCTCCTCCCTATGCATATTGCTTTCACTTGGGGCTCATCTCCTGAGAGTTGTGTTCAGGGTACTCAGTCTTTTTTAACACTGAGTGAAAATTGGTGTCCTTGGAGAGTATCTCTGAACCAATGATGCCCTGATCTTGGAACACAAATACTTAGTCCCTTTGTACCTCTGGCAGAACTCTGAGATATATTCTACACAGCCTTCCAGAGGTCACAAATATACCTGAGCCCCAACTACCCACAGAAGCAACCTGCTCAGGTTAGTGCTTAGTGCTTAGTGCTTCTTTTCCTCTCTTACATCCATACTGCTATATGAATGCTTCATGAGATTACTTCTGAAACAAACTGCTTGTCTTGAAACCCTTGCCTGAGATAAATCTCCCAAGAGCAATCAAAGACAAACTAGTAAAGAAAATTGAATCTGAACAAAATCATCAAGAATATCTTTGGAGAAGAATATTGAATGGAAAAGTTTGTAGATACACTAGAAAGAGTAACTTCTCCTATTCCTGCGGAGTGTTTAAGAGTCAGGGATTTCTCTTCTCGCTGGGGAACGCTCTGTGGTCTGCACATCCCTATAAGGTCATTCTCTGCCTCCAGTGGCCATTAGCAAGACTCCCTAGTCACCACAAGTGCTGACCACTTTCCGGATATGGTTACTCAGCTACTCCTCTTCCACCTCCCCTTCTGTCTCTCCATAGAAATGTCTTTCGGTACTTGTGTTTGAATCAGCAGCCAAGAAAGATTTTTCCTCTCTGCATAGCAGCTTTGGAGTACAGTACAGACATATGCTTTTCCCTGAGAGCCAAGCCTGCATTCCATGTTGGCTTCTTCAAATACTCTTGGATGAAAATAGACATTCCTTTCTCCTGCAATCTTCATGTAGTCTTATTTATTAGACATGCTATGTGAAATCCATTAATGGAGAAGTTATGCATATGAAACTCCTAAATGGTATCTATCCTAAAATAGCCTTCATGATATAAAATAAAAATAAAGTTGCCTTAGCTCTCCATTATCTATGGGATACAGCATAACACGCTCAGATCCACTGTTAAGGAACTCAGAGATGGAAGTCTCCAGAATTAGTGGGAAGGAGCACAGAGACCTGCACTTGTGCCCTAAACACAGCAAGGCTGTAATAAATAAAATAGCAAAATATAGTAATGGGGCAAAGTGGACTTTGACTTTAATAAATATAAAAGAGAAAACAATACCACTCTTCTGAGAACCAACAATTAAAGAAAAATAAACTACCTTGCATCTAATGTAGTGAGCAGGTTCCAGACTCTCATGGAGTCTTGTTTCTCGGTATCCATGTCCTTGGATAATACTCCTTTTCTTTGATCTCACAACTCACTGCTCATGAATAAAGGTCGTGATGTGGGTCTTAGCCCTGTCTTTGGTAGACGGTCTCTTGTCTCACAGCTAATTGGCTCCTGTGTTGTAATATGCTCTCGGAGAGACTCACATAACAAGGAATCAAGGGAAGCTTCCAAGTGAAACTTTGCGAGAAACTAAACAAGACCTCAGTCCAATTATTGGTGAGCTCGATCCAGCAAACACCTCCTTTTGTGAGTTAAACAGCACATCTTTCCCAGTTGAGTTCTGAGATAATTAGAGAGTTGTCAGGGGCTTAAAGGCAGAGTATCCAGCTAATGCTTAGACACGTGATTCAAAGGACCGCGGTGCTGCCTGTTTGCTAAATCCATATATTTTTTAATGATAGTAGTGATTTGGTTAACATCTACTTTTGATAACTCTTATCACTGCAGCCAGGCTATCAGGATACACGTTCTTATAAGTCAATGCCTAGTAGATCTATCTGCATTTCCTTTATTTCCATTTTCAGTTTATTTCAGCATTTTGAATAAACATTTGTGGGTTCCCAAGAGTATGGCTTATAAATTCACTTTTTCAGAGTTTCTGAAAAACTAGGAATTTCATAGATTGAAGTTAAATCTTGGGAAAACTATATCAATTATAGATGATTCTGTGGTTTAGGCATTTCATATGGCAGAAACTGCTTTTCCAGTTCCACAAACCGAGACAAAGAAAAAGCAAAGCTCTTGCTTAGTGTCACACACACCCAGCAAATGTTGCAATAAGATGTTAAATGCAGATGTGCCTACTATGAAAACTGAGCTCTTTTCTGTATGAGTGACTCAGTGGAGTTCAGCTTCACATGTTGTGACACAGCATTGGTGAATTGGTGATTATGAACTTTACACTCAGGAACTATATGGACAGACACTGACACACAGACACATAGACACAAAGACACACACACACACACACACACACACACACACACACACACACACCACAAATAATTCAAGAAAGGAAGAAAGTCTCCAGTGGATGAGAGAAGGCTCAGCAGGAGAAGGTGGGGGCTACCAAACAATGCAAATGTGTGATGATCTCTGGAATCCACATAGAGTAAGTAGAAGGAGAGAATTGATGTTACAGTTATCCTCTGACCCCCACAAGTGTGCCTTGTCATGTCCCACCCCACCACACACACAGACACACATAAGCACACACTAATAATAGGTATGATATTGTAAGTAAGTTTATGATGTGCTTTGTTATGCTGTTCTGGGAACATGACACCCACAGGCTTGGAAATGCCTCCAAATTTTGGTTACAGCTGCCCTTTACAGTCACCTGAAGAACCTCAAATAAACATTGAGATATTTTAATTTGTTTCTTTCAAGGTAATAGCTTATGCACTGGCGTTTCACAAGGCGGATGACATGATTCTAGTATCTATCCCAAATGGAGAAACACTAGATCCACCTTAAGCCTTCCCAAAATGTGTTAATTGACATAGGAATTTACCTGCCACACTGTGATTTTAATGGCTTTTTGACTTGGAACTAAGAGCTTGGGTTTTTGCTAGAAAGGGCAAAGTTTCAGAAAGAAGAATCTGGGGTAGGAGAATGTTAGGTGAGGACAAAGTAACAGAAAGCCAACACGCTGTGACCTTGATTTGGGTAGTCATTGAACAGAGGAGACTTTATTA
Organism: Rhizomys pruinosus; assembly: GCA_009823505.1. NCBI lineage: Eukaryota > Metazoa > Chordata > Mammalia > Rodentia > Spalacidae > Rhizomys > Rhizomys pruinosus. The sequence continues at coordinate 2,283,121 of VZQC01012976.1, forward strand.
CAGATCAGGAGGCTGGTCAGCAGATTCCCCACGTCCGTAGTCATGCTATTTACTCATGTTTCACAGTCATTTTTCCTCAGCTGATAATGTTTTAAAACTTGAAGACTACCTAGATCACCTTCTGCACAAGGAAATGAATTTGAAGGGGAATAATGATAAGCTAAAAGACACATAGGAAATTAGGGGCAGAGCTATGCCACTCTTGTCCAGATTAGGAATTTCAATTTCTAGAATTTGTGCTTATTTTTCCCCACACGCAAGAATAACCTTGTTTAAGCTTAACTGTAAGTTAAGTGCAAGGTATGTTTTCTAAAACTACATAACTGACAAAGAATTCCAGGCCTTTTCAGATCTGTATTCTGTTTTCTCCTGCGGAATGCTTGGGGGCTGTAGCCTTAGCTGTTTCCAGTGCTGGAGACTCTCGTTAGAGATTCTATGACCATCCCATTGGATTCTAATCATTGCTCAAATGTTACCACACCCAGCTCTCTCTATTTCCTTTGCCGTATTTTTCTGTAACTTTAATAATCAATAAATACATAGTTTTAAATTTCCTATTGCACACCCCCACCCCCACACAACCCACACCCCGACCAGCGCACCCATCCGTACCGCACACCCCTTGCTCACTAGCCTGCTAACTGCATAAGGATAGGATTTTTGTCTGGTTACTTTGTCTAGATGTCTCTGTGCTCGTGGCTGGAAAGAGACCTTTAATAAACCTTAGCTAATTAAATACAGAATGTGCTATCTTGAGAATGCATGAATTTAATAAATGAAGAAGCACACTCAGCTGTAGATCATCGGTAAATAACAATAAACAAAACACCATTTAGATACAACTTGGAAATTAGATCTAATGACTTAAAAATTTCTTCCAAAACAGATTCTGTAATGCCAAATATTTTTCCTCTAAACAGAAGACTCATGTTAGAATTTTCACGGATTCTTTAAATAAATGTTTAATTCATTCAATATTTTCATTCATTCATTACACGCTTAATGAGAATCTGCTTTCTGTATGTTGGATACAGTTGTTGCATAAATATGACTTTAAGTTCTCTGCCTAGCTCCCATTGGGGTCTGTGCTTGTGTGATCTATAGCTTTAGTTGTCAGCTTGACAAACCTGGGAAGAGGGAACCTCAATTGGGCAATTTTCTCCATTAGACTGGCCTGTGGCCATGTCTGTGGAACATTTTTTTGATTGTTGAATGATGTGGGAGGGCCCAGCCCACTATTAGTGATGCCACCCTTGGGCAGGTAGTACTGTATTAAACAAGAAAGCAGGCTGAGCATGGACCAGTAAGCAGCATTCCTCTATGACCTGTGCTTCAGCTCCTGCCTCCAGGTTTGTTCCCTAAGTTCCTACTTTGGTTTCCCTAGATGATGAACTGTGTTGTCAGCCAAATAAACCCTTTCTTCCACAAGTTTGGTCAGTGTTTGCATCAGAGCAATTGAAGGCAATCCGAGACAGCTTTCAATCTCAGAAACAGAATATTGGAGATAATAAGAGAGGACAGTTTTAAATGGGAAAGGAGCAGGAAGGACAGGAAGTAAATGGGTGTGGTGTTTAGAGGACAGTGAGATGGGCTTGGCTGAAGAAGAGGGCTCTGCCGAAAGGCACACAGAAGAGTAACCCTGCTTCCCTTGGGAACTCACAGCACAGAGCACGTGGAAGGTACAAAGCTGTTAATTGTTTTATTTATAATTTGTATTGGGCTAAGGTACACAAATGGCCTCTATATTTTTCTGAATTATACAACATCACATTATAACAGTTTCTTTTACTTGTAGGACAATTTAAAGGAACTAAGCTTAAATTTCCTTCCCAAATAAGTAGCATACAGTCAATGAGAAACAGTTTGGGTAAATTTAATGAAAGCTTATGCCTTGGCTCCTGTTTATGGGTATGTGTAATACAACTTAGGCATCTATAGGTCAAAACATAAAAATCTAAAAAACAAAAAGAGGGAGGTGGGGTAGTATCCCTTCTGGGATACAAAGGGAAAACTCTGTGTTCCAAAACTTTTGATAAATTTTCAATTTTGAGATCTTGAAACTAACAATGGGAGGAGATTTGTATGTTCCCACAGGTAAAAACACCAATCTAAATGCCTGAAAATATACAACTTTTGGCTGTGCAGGATGGACTGGGAAATGCCAGCAGAGAGGCTGACCCATCTGAACATTAAAGAAAGAGGAACCTCAGACTGCCTGAGTCACAGACACTGAGCATCTCTCTGAATACTATTGGGGTTAACTGTTTATAATGGGCCCTAATGAAGTTTACCTTCCAGATACTGAGAAACCTTCCTACCTCTCCCCTTTATAGGAAAAAGAAAAACATGATGGTAATGAAACCACTCCCTAACTGTAAACTAGAGCCAATTGTTACAGTGGTAATTTCCTATAAAACAGGCATAACTACCCTTTATTAATTGACTGATAGGCATAGGAACTGTGAAAGGATAATTCTCTATCTAGAGCCAAATTCAATAGTAAAGTCTTTATAAGCTGTGTAATTAAGCAAAATATATTAGTACAGGAAAGCTCTGACATCAGCAATGAATTATTCTGCCTAGGAGATGTTGGCTAGGGGATTCAAACCCGCCCCCCCCAATTATAAAGGCCTTTTGCCTATAAGTGGGATATATGCAAGGAGAAAGGCAGTAAGTCCCTGTTGTCGAAGACCTGGTGTGAGCATGAAAAATGTTATGAGACGTCACTTGCTAGCGTACAACTGGCCTCTGAAATGCTAGAGAGCGTTACCAAAGGCCACTACAGCAATACAGCAAAATATTGGTCTCCCTGAGACAAACAAGACTCCTCCGAAAATATCAGCTACACCTCAACAGCCTGGAGATACAGTGCAACAGTGGCAGCCAAGTGTCTATATTATATCCCAAAACTATTTGGCTATTAGCTCTCTCCTTGGAGGAATAACTCACAGCGGATGCCACAAGCTTATGTCCTCTAGTGGTTAGGCGATGTTATAAGCCACAATAAGAACTTGTCACCCTTTATAGAGAAACCACAGTTTGCGGATTAGCATACCATCCAAGCATCTGTGTCTATGCTCACAGCTTAGCTTGACACAATAAGTGGTACTGCTTAAATGCCTGTACATCCAATAGCTTGAGCTTTGTTAGTATGACTGAAAAGGGTATCACTGTGAAAGCTGTCAATCCGTGAAGGGAAACAAACTGAACAGACCGGAGTCCAAAATGACAACTCCAAAGAAATTAGACTGTTTTCTTCTCACCCACTTGTGCCCCTTTCCCAAAGCCTAGGGAACAAACTGCGGAAGAGGAGGCGTGGTAGATTGTAAGGGCTGTGGAGAGATAGGGGTGAATCATGAGACTATAGGAATATAGTCTGGACACCTGATTGATCAACATGCCTGTGCATAAAAGCTTCTCCAACTGGACTATGGGAACCTTGGGTTGTTCAAAATTTGGACATAGATACTTGCAAAATGCACCAATTACCTAATTGTATGACATACTGAGTAACATCAATGTTATCTGCAAACAACTGTGTCATTATATTGTAGAATCCCTTAAAAATAAAAAAAGTAAATAAAAAAAAAGCTGCTTTGTTTCAGCCTTCCAATTCTACATGAGCTCAACCTGATCTTGTTGGACCTTTCTGTTTCATACTGTGCCAGGGACTAGTCTCATCCCACAGTTCCCTAAAATGAGAAAAGCTGACTCATCTTGTGAGGGTGGGAAGGGTGGGTGGTGGGTAAGGATTGAAGACCATGGTGATTATCAGTTGTCACTCAAAAATTGTACTATGCAGCCACTCCCACAAGCTCTTCGACATATATACGTAATCACCAAAAGAAGGAAAATGTTTTCTAACCTTTAGATGCTCTCAAGAGATTTTCCTGAGACCTTGTATCAAAATATATGTTTCTTGTATGAGTATTTGTGAATTGTTTCAGATCAGTGGGTGTAGTATGGCATTACAAAATTTACAATATTTCTAAGGCTGAAAACTGAAAGTTATCTTATAATGTATTTTGTTCACTCAGGAATTAGTGAACATCCTTGGCTTGATTTGGCACAAGAGCAGGAAGGCACAAGCCTGGATCTGGTATGTTTTCTCTCATCATGAGCCTTCACTGCTCTCATGATATCCCTGAGCATCAGGAAACAATGTGCAGAACCCAACCAGGACTGTGAAGGCCCAAGCACTTGCATTTGCAGTTCATTTATTTGAGCGTCATACATTTGTCTGAGAAACATCAAGTCCTGTGATTGATTTCCTTGCTATTGTTATTCCTAATTCCAATAAAAAGAAGGTTACTTACATTTATGGCATACTTTTATGGTGATCTCAAAAGGTTCCAACCAAATTAAATATTTGCTTTAATAATATTTTATATTTGTATAACATCTTATAATTTAAAACATAACAAGAGTCACTTAATTTGTTTTACTTTTCCTACAGTAACTCTTAAGGAGGTCAGACAGATGGTGGCAAGTTAAAGAAATAATTCTCATTTTACACACAATGAAACAGCCTCAAAGAATTTCAACAACTGATCTATAATAGTGTGACTAATTAATGATAGAAATGGCAGGGGCCAGAATCTAGGTCATTTTAAGCACATCCCAGGAAACTCTGAAAATAATGCTGCTAGACACTGGATTTTCTTATTTTAATTTCAATTTCTTGTGCCTATGTCTCATAAGAAATTTTTTCTTAATTTTTATTGAGCATTTGTGCATATCATATAACATTTCTTAATCAAGTTTAAACCCATTCTCCCATCCATGTCCCTTCTTCCCTGGCCCAACTTTTGCATTGTGCCATACAGGTTAAGTCTTATCTTGCATCTTTTTCTGTCTTATTTAACTTTTTGATTCAGAAGTTTACTGTTTTAGAATAAGTCATGTCCTCTCTCCAGGAGTTTTGATCTAGTACACCAGTTAGAACATAATTTGGGGCTGGAGAGATGGCCTAGCGGTTAAGAGTGCCGACCGCTCTTACAGAGGACCTGGGTTCGATCCCCAGCACCCACATGGCGGATGAGAACCGTCTGAAGCTCCAATTCCAGGAGAACTCCAGTTCCAGGGGAATCTGAGACCCTCTTCTGACCTCCGCGGCATTGCACGTCACGGGTGCACAGACTTGCATGCAGACAGTACATTCATACACATACAGAAATAAATAAAAAAAATTAATAAAAAAATTAAAAAAAAAAAAAAGGAAGTTCAGTTTGGAGTCCTTATCTTAGGACAGAAAAGTTGTCAAATGTTCCTTTTGAAGTAAAAGCATGTAGTTGAGTATCTAAAGCTAAAGGAGGAAAATACTTTTCTTCAGAAAGATGAGCTGATTTAGCTCACCTCTTGGGATTGTAAAGTTGTCCTCACCAGTTCTTTCAGAGGTATGAAAGAAGATCAGGCTTTCCTTGGGGGTAATCTAAAATATGCTGTAGATAAGATACAATGGCTAGAACTAATGATAAATAAAGTTAGTGAACTACTTTATTCCAGGTAGTGAACAGAACCCCTTATTTCAATTATATTGTTAAATATTGCCAACAGTTTTGTGAGATTGGTATAATTATCATAGATGGGGAAACAATACATTTCTTGCTAACGGTCATCACAGAGCCAGTATGTATATGTGACTGAGTTTAAATTCAAATATAGGATAGCCCACTGCTCCAAGTGTAGTCCTTATGTGTTATAAGACATGGAGATAAAATCGATGAAATTTATAGGAAGATGAAGGCCAAGAAACACTATGCGTGCAGGAAGCGGAGGGTCCATGAAGTTTCTATGTGCTCCAAGCACAGTGGCAGTAGAGACAACCTGCTGTCACTCAGTGGTGGCAGTAGACACCCTGTCACTCAGTGGTGTCCACAACCCCTACATCCTTCCTGGAGCTCAAAGGGAGGCATGGCTTCTCTTTCAACCTGAAGAGACAATGTTGCTTTTTGTGAATTTAAACAGGCATACTTTTGGATGCTTGAACGGATTCTAGCGTCCCTCAGAGAATCTTGTCTCTAGGAATTGTTAGCTATTCAGCAGTCCTGGCACTCCTCCCAGCACTCAGCCAGCATTTTGGAGGGGTCTCTGATTTAGAATGGTTTAGTGCTGGGAACAGACAGACATATGACTTAGATGATCATTGCCTTTAAGAAGTGTAAACATGTGTCTATGCTAAAGTAACCTACCATAACTATTAGTGCTGCTTAAATACCTATATATCTAATTGCTTGTTCTTCATTAGTAGGATCGAAAGGTTATTCCTGGACAAACTTTCAGCCCATGAAAGGAAACAGCCAGAATTGACCAGAGTCCAAGTCAACAGCTCCAGAGAGAGTGGACTGTTTTACCTCTCACCCACCTGTGCCCCTTTTCTAAGCCTAGGGAACAACCTGCGGAAGAGGGGGGCGTGGTAAAATGTAAGGGCTGTGATTGGGGTGAAATGTGAGAACTACAGCAATTAGTCTGGACCTCCAATTTGAGTCAAACTTGATTGAACAAACAACCTGTCACCCCCCACTGGATTGTGGGGCGGTAGGTGTTTGGGCACAACAGCCTGCAGAAGGTTTTGCATGAAGGATGCGTGCATTCATAAATTATCATAACGCTAAAAATGAAAAAAAAAAAAAAAACTGAGAGAAAGATGCAAGACAGGTATGGGAGAATGTGCATGATCTGTGGATGGGGGGGGGGTGGGGGGGGAGGAAGGGAAAGAACCTGAACTGAATGGAAAAAATGTATGAAATGCAACAACTCACAATAAAACGAATTTAAAAAAAAAAAAAAAAAAAAAAGAAGTGTGAGTCTTGACCCAGACCAGCCGAGCTACAGAGACTGCACCACGTCTGGTAGGGGATTGTGGGAAGGAGAAGCTAGGCCTGCCTGGCACTCCATCCGCCTGTCTGCTTGGGTCTAAACTCTAAACCCTTGTAGGGTGTGGCTGTCCAGACGGAGTCGCCCTTCCCCCTTGCAGCCAGCAGCGGCTCTGGCGCCATAGTGAGTCTTTGTGCGGGGTGCTCAGGTTGGGCCCTTGCAAGCCAAGACCACTTGAAGCACAGGTAAGAGCCCAGCACCGCTCCAGACAGGCACAGGGGTGCAGGCTAGGTCAGGCAACGCCCCGCCCCCTCAACTGGAACTGATGAGAGAGTATCCAAGTGGACTTTTTTGGAGAACCTTCAGAACAGGAAGGGAAGAGTGACTTAGACTTCCAATATCCAATATATAAACAAAATTGAAAGCCTGAAACCTAGACAAGTCAATACTCCATAATCAAGGAGGAGAAAAATAAAGCATCAGAAGGAGGCAAGCAAAACCATAACTATCCACTAACATAGTGAAAAGACATTTGTGATTGGCATCGGAATACAGGCAAAAAAAAAAGGGGGGGGAACCCTCATGCCAGGGACACGGCAGAGTGATAACATGGGAAAGGTGCAGGATAATTCCCCACCAAGCTCTCCCAACCCTGTAGAGGATAGCTACAGTGGGATCCCCCTAGAGGTGACCCAAGAAACAGATCTTAGAGGAATAATTGCAGACCTAAGCAGAGAAATTAAAGAAATAAAGAAGAAGTCAGAGAACTAAGGAGAGAGAATGAAAAACTCAGAAAGGACCTAGAGGGATACAATGACAAACTGGAAAGAGCCAAAGGAAGAGAATGACAAAGTCCAGAAAGAACTAGAGGGAGAAAAAAACAAACTCCGGAAAGAAGTAGAAACACTGAAAAAGGAAGCCAACCAGGGAATTAACGAGCACCAAGAAGAGATTGAGAAGCTCAAAAAGGAAATGGAAATACTAAATAAATCACAGGATGAAATAAAAAAGGAAATAGAACACTCATCCAATCAAGAAGAAAGGAAAGGAAAAAGCCTCAGAAATAGAATGGAGGAAGCAGAACAAAGAATATCGGACCTGGAAGATAACACAGAGCAACTAAAAAGCTGAAATAGAGATTACGAAAAATATAAAAATACACAAAAGTGGAACAACCAGGAAATATGGGACACTATGAAAAAAGATCAACTCTTTGCATCATAGGAATAGAGGAAGGAGAAGAATCTCAAGAGAATATTATTGATCAGATCTTCTACAGAATAATAGATGAAAATTTCCCCAAACTAAAATTAGACAAACCCATATGAATACAAGAAGCACATAGGACTCCAAACAGACAAGATCAGAAAAGAAACTTCCCATGCCATATCATAGTTAAAATGCTAGATGCCCAAAACAAAGACAAAATTCTAATGGCTACAAAAGAAAAACAAGCCTCATACAAAGAGAAACCCATCAGAATTACAACTGACTTCTTGGTGCAAACCATAAAATCAAGAAGAACATGGAGCAAAGCATTCCCAGTGCAAAAGGACTATGGATGCCTACCCAGAATATTATACCCAGCAAAAATGTCAATTATAAGCTTCTCATCCACCTGTGCCCCTTTTCTAAGCCTAAGGAATAATCTGCGTAAGAGGGGGCATGGTAGAATGTAAGGGCTGCAATTGGGGTGAATGGTGAAACTACAGCAATGTAGTCTGGACACTCATTTGATCAACTTGATTGAACATACAACCCCTCACCCCCCACTGGAAGGTGGGGCTGTCGGGGTTTGGGCACAACAGCCTGCAAATTGGTTTTACATGAAGGATGCTTGTACTCATGGATTATCACTTATAGCTAAAAAATGAAAAAAAAACTGAGAGAAATATGCAGGACAGTTATGGCAGGATGCATGATCTGGGTTGGGGTGGGGGTGGGGGGGAAGGGAAAGGGAAATATGCCTGAACTGAATTGGAAAAT